>AFRA01000012.1:0-117302 GCA_000223055.1 Claviceps fusiformis PRL 1980
AGGTTTCTATATAATATTAAGGTTTATTCTTTTTAGATTAATAGTACATATATATATTATTAGTTTTTATTATTATTATTTTTAATTTATATAATTAATAAAATACTTTTTCTTTTATATATTTTAAATATTTTTTCTTTTTTTTTATATATATTATTAATATTATTTACTATTAATTTTAATAGCTATAGCTATATAATTAATTAGGGTTTTAAGTATATTTTCCTTAAAGAGTTTATTTTTTACTTTTTTTTTAAGTTTTTTATAAAATATAAATATTAAAGGTTTATTATTTTAATTAAATTAAAAAGTAAGCTATTAAAATTTAATAATATAGTTTATTATAGATTCTTATTATTTAAATTTATTTATTTATTAAATAATAGCTTAGTTTTTATTAATTATTTTAAAAGCTTTTTTAATAGCTTTTTTAAACTTATTAAAATTAAAGAAAATAATATTAGTTTTATTTTCTTTATTACTATTATTATTATTATTAAGGTAATTTTTTATAATAGGTTTAAATTATATAAAAATAGTTTCTTTAAGGTATTTATTAGTATATAATACCTTTTAAACTAATTTACTTAAAGCTTAAAAATAAAAATAATAATAGGTTTTAAGCTAAATAAAAAAGCTTTAAAGCTTAAAGATAATACTATTATAAAGGCTAGGGTTTTTAGGTTTAAGGTTTTATTTTAAATTCTATTTATTTTATTAAAAAATAAAAAGTTATTTTATATAATAATTAAGCTACTAAATTTTGATAATAAGCTTCTTAATAATAGGTTTATAAAAAATAAAGATAGATCTTAAAGTAGGAGCTAGGGTAGATATAATACTAAATATTACTTAAAGTAATATAGTATAAATTTAAATAAAAGTCTTTAATATATAATAGCTAAGGTTAGGTTTAGTTAAAAGATTTATAAAGTAGTTAGGCTAAATAATAAATTATAAGGTTATTAAAAACTAGCTAGCTATAATATCTAGGTTTAAAGAATAGTTTATATAAAAAGGGGCTATTTTAAGCTTATAAGGAATATATAGTAATTATAAAAGAAGCTTATAGCTAATATATAGTAATTAGAGGTGTAGCTTGCTATATATATATAGCAAGCGCTGCGTGTGATATAATTGGTTGAGCCGTCGGTCGGAAGAAGGTTAGTCCGGTCCGTAGGGACGGTCTGTAACAGAAATACCTGAATGGCATGCAAAGCACGTACCATGGAGTATTGCTATTCGTGCGGCCAAAAAATTCTATTCGTGCGACCGCCCCACTTTTAGACCCATCTGCCCCACTCGTCCCCCTACCCGGTTTTATAGCCAGCAGCTAAAAATTTTACATTGCATGCCCTCTGCTAGGCAGCTCCACTAAATTTACATACATTCACATAGGATAGAATATTATTACAAGAATTATTAAGTAAAATCTACTAAATCTTATGCTTTATACTATTCTTAGTATCTTCTTTTTTCTCTTTACCTTTTTTTTTCTTTTTTTTAAAGTAAATTTATTATTAATAATACTATAAGCACCTCTTTTTTTATTAAGAATACTCCTTTTTTTATCTCCCTAAATATTATTTTTATTATATTAATTTCTATATAAAATTTATAAAATTTAATAATATATAGCTATTATAACTAAGTAATAAAATTCCTTATATAATATTAAAGAGGCTTTAATATAAGAAACCCTTAATAAGAGACCTTATTTACCTTTACTAATAGCTTTATAAATCCTTAGTAAGCTTTTAATCCCCTTATTATTAAATTTTTTAAAGAAAGCTATCTTATTAATATATATAAAACCTTGATAAGTAAATCTAATAAATCTATAACTCTATAATTATTAGTAGAGCTTAAATTATAAAGAATAAAAAAGATACCTTATTATAAGCTTTATAACCCCTATAGCTACTTTAATTATAAAAGCCTTAACTTTAAGAATTAGAATTACCTTATTAATATAAATTTTATAAGTAACTTAGTTATAGGGGCTTTGATTATAAAGGCCTCTATTATTATAGCTACTATAACCCTTATAGCTTAGCTAGTCTTGCAGTATAAGGCGCCTTAATTTAAGCATCTAATAAAGCCTCTTATAATTTAAGGTTAGAATAGCTACTGTAATATAATAATAGTAGCAAGCTAGGAAAAATATAGCCTGCTGTTTAAAGCAAAGCAATAATAATATAGTAATTAAATATAGGATTATTAGAAACCTAGTACTTTCCCTTCTTCTAGCGTTAAAGAGGTTATTCTAGCAACGCAGCTATAGAATAATTAGTTAGCCAGGAAAAGTGTATATACTTTTCGAAAAAACACCAGAAAACACGTTTTTAAGCGAATTCGCTAGGCACGCTGCAGTCAGAATTCTAGTATATTTATGCCTCAATTAATTACCTTAATAATTCTGAAGGATCCATACGTTGTGGTGTGAAATAGCTGGGGGGGTCTGGGAAAAAAGCAGTCAATCCGAAAGCGGCTAGTAGGATGGGGCGGCCGCACGAATAGAATTTTTTGGCCGCACGAATAGCAATACTCGTACCATGATCCCGAGACGGAACCATGGACAACCAAGATGGAAGACGGATCATGTCGCGAGTCTTTCGCAGAACCCCCAGTCCCGTTCATCATCTTTGCATTCAACGGTGCTAAGCATTTACCTACCTATCCAAGTAGGTACTAACGCATTTAGTGATACCTCATGTACTTTCGGTCCATGTGATTGATCATGTGATTGGTCATGTGAACAGAATGCGGCCAGTAGCGCGTAGTACGTAAGCCACGCTGGCGGACGGCGCACGCGGCCCGCGGCACAGGTTGCCCGAGGGCGGAGAGCGTGAGTAGCAGCAAGTAGCAAGTCGTCCGGTTGCTGGTATGTACCCGCAACACCATCACACATGAGCCATAATAACCCGTCACCAGAGAGACGTTCTCCCAAGGGTGTTGCTGACCACAGCTGCTCCCACAGCCATGAATTGAGCAACGAGCTCCACCGGCAATGATTGATGAAAAATAAAAATCTCCTCACGAACCCTCCACGATGGACGATCTCTCCGGCCTGGACTGGTCCAAACCGACGGGTTTGCAGCCCAAACCATCTCCAATATCATCATCATATAGCCCAATGACATCAATCCCGCAGTTTCCTTCGCTACAACCAACTCCATCGCCCGGTGCCTCGGGGTACAATACGCCCGCATCGCAGGGCACCGCCGATTCCACGTCCGCCAAAGCGACCGCCAACTCCGCCCAGCAGGATAGCTTCAGCAACTTGCTGAGCTTTGCCGGTCAGCCCAGGGCGAAGCAGAACCTCTCCCTCGCCGAGCGACAAGCACAACTCGACGCGGAGAAGAGGAAAAAGGACGAAGAAAAAAGGAAACGGACGGAAGAACAATTCGGGAGCGCACAGCAATGGGACGCTCTGGGATCGCGAGCTTTCACGCCGAGTCCCGGCATAGTGGTGGCTCCTGCTGGCAATGCAAAGTGGGCACAAAAAGATGGCGACGACGACGACGACGACTTGTTCGCGGCCTTCAACAAAGATACAAAAGTAGACAATGCGAGTCACTACCCGCCGCCGAACGGGCAACAGTCGGCTCCTCTTCAGGAGAAGAAGGCTCTAGATCTGAGGGATCCCGGCGCCTGGAATACTGTCACGGCTGTTTCCAGCGCGAAAACCGACGGCAACGTGAATAGCTTCGATGACGATGACGATCCATTTGGATTGGGCGAGCTCAGGTCAGGCGCTGCATCTTTCACGACGGCGACAGCGACATCGGCACCAGCGGATGATGATGACTTCCTAGGAGACCTTGCGAAGCCCGTGGAGGAAATTCGGATGAAGCAGCAGCAGCAGCAGCAGCAGCAGCGACAACAAAAACAAGCCGAACCCGGAAAACCGATCGAAGGTGTCGAGTCAAGCTCGTCTGAGGACGAGGACGTGCGGTCAAGACCGCGACAGCAAGAACGGAGAGGAGGTAGTGGCGCGAATAAGGAACTCGATCGCGCTATCGCGCAACTCACGGACTATGGGTTCTCTTCCGAGGATGCTCGCAGAGGCCTGCGGCAGAGTGGCTCCGGACTCAACGTCCAAGCCGCGGCCAACTGGTTGCTTGATGATGCCCATAGAAGAGCAAAGGAAAAGGCTCGAGGCAGGAGTTCCTTCAAGGGGCCCAGTCGGATGGACGAGGAACCCGAGCGCAGAGCTGTGGCATCGTCTACCAGGAGCAGAGACGCTGATTTGGCAAAGTCCGCCGCCGCGGTGGGCACCAGCCTCTTCAAGACGGCAAACTCGCTCTGGAAAACAGGACAAAAAAAGATGCAGCAAGCAGTGGCGGACTTTCAACAGGACGGTGGTGATCCGAATCAACCCAAGTGGATGCGAGGTGCCGTAGAAGAAGGGCGCAATCAAAACACGGCACGCTTCAGCCAGGAAGCAACTGATGAAGCCCTTGCCCTCGAATCGGGCGGCCGACCAAACAAGGGCCGAAACAGCAGTCGTCTCAGGGCAGAATTCAAGAATGGCCTGCAACAGTCGCGCACATCCTCGCCAGCGTCTCCATCATTGGGCGTACAGGGTCGCAATAGTCCAGTGCCTCGATGGCAGCAGCAGCAGCAGCAGCAGCAACAACAACAACAACAGCAACAGCAACAAGTGACACCCGGCATGTCAGACGCCCGATCTAGGCTGAGTCGGATGAAGGCAGACGATGACGACAGTTTCTCGAGCTACGTTAGCGCCGGTCGTAGGAGAAAGGCGACGCCGACTCCATCTGAACCATCCAAGCTCCCTGAATCCGAACCTGATCTGCTTTTCAGTACAGAAGCGCCCGCCATATCATCACGGCCCACACCCGAACGACCTGCACAACGGCAAACACCACCCGCTGCGAGGAAACCACCGCAACCAGCTCTGCCCACTTCCAGAAGTGCTGCCCCAAGACCCTCTCGCCAAGTGCCCCCCATCGACCCTACCGCATTGCAAGCGTCCACCAAGTATCGCCTCGAGGGTACGGCGCATTTCAAGCGCGGAGACTACGCAACAGCTCAGTCATCCTATTCTCAATCCTTGTCCACGATCCCTGCCGGACACCCACTCGCGATTGTCCTACTGACGAACCGGGCCCTCACATCTCTCAAAACCGGAGACATTGAGCAAGCAATTACAGACGCAGACGAGGCTTTAAAGCTCATTGGTCCCGCAAAAGGCAAGGACGAGACCGTAGCCGTCCAAGGAGCCGACGGCAAAGAAGAGCACAGAGACATGAGAGAGCTGTTCGGCAAGGCCCTCACCAGAAAGGCCGAAGCTCTGGAGCAGCGCGAGAAATGGGCCGACGCAGCATCGGTATGGCAGCAGTGCGTCGAAGCCGGCGTGGGCGGCGCCACCGCCATCCGGTGTCGCCAACGATGCCAGGCCGCCCTGGCACCGAAACCAAAACCAGCGGCACCCAAGCCGGCGAGGCCACCGCCGCCGTCAAAAGCTTCTGCTGCCGCTGCATCAGCAACGGCGGCGACGAGCTCAGAGGCTGTGGCTCGGCTGCGCGAAGCAAACGAGGCGGCCGCGCGAGAGGACGACGAGAAGTTTGCCCTCTCGGAGCAGGTCGATGCGAAGGTGTCTGCGTGGCGAGACGGCAAGCGAGATAACCTGCGCGGTCTGATTGCCAGCCTGGACCAAGTGCTTTGGGAGAATAGCGGATGGAAGAAGGTTGGCCTGCATGAGCTGGTCATGGCTAACAAGGTCAAGATTTCGTACATGAAGGCGATTGCCAAGACTCATCCAGATAAGGTGTGTTTCTTTTTTAATAATCTAGTTTCTTTCTTTCTTTTTACTCTTATTCTTATTCTTCTTCTTCTTCTTCTTATTCTTTTTTCTTTCTTTCTTTCTTTCTTTTCTCTTTTTCTCTTTTTCTCTTTTTTCTCTTTCTTTTTTCTCTTTCTCTTTCTCTTCTTCTTTTTCTCTTCTTCTTTTCTTTCTAGATAAACCCACTGAGCCCCAAATAACTCACTCACTCAACACGCCTGCTAATCTCTCATGACAGCTTCCCCGGGACGCCAGCACAGAAGTACGACTAGTCGCCGGACTCGTCTTTGCGACCCTCAACGAAAGCTGGGATAAGTTCAAGGCGGATAACGGAATGTAGAAAGAAAAATTTGATTCTTCATAGCAGGCCTGCCGAGGCGAATGAGTAGCATGTGATGAATAGTGCATAGCGCAAGAAACTTCTCTTGAAGGATACAACTTCCGTTCATGGGAGAAACAAGACACTTTTATTGGAGGGGACAACCAGATCAGTGGAACAAAGTTGTTGTCAAGATGCGTAAAGAACTTGGCATAAAAAAGAAGAAATGAAGAAAAGACAGAATCTCCCTCCCTCCCTCTCTCTCTTTAAAAAAACGTTAAAAAAAGTTGACTAAGAAAACATAAAGTTACTACTCCTGATTCGTAAAAACAAACACCACGCGCGCCATGCCATTCTACAAATGCACAAATAAAAAAAAGGCCAGTCCCTAAAAAAAACATGCCTCGCTTCCCAATCAGCAGCCCGTCACAAACCCAGCATCCGCCTCACCCCATCCCGCACCTTCTTCTCATACTCGGGTCGTCTCTCCCTCCACATCTTGGCCGCCTCCACGTTGGCGGGGCTTTCATCGTTGGGCTCCGCAAGCATGCTCATGACGGAGATGAGGATCTTCTCGACGGACTGGATGGGGGACCAGCGCTCTGAGGCGTGCTCGTAGTGGTTTGGGTCATCGCCGGGGGGGTGGAGGATGGAGATGCAGACCAGGCCGCTTGGGTAGACTACGTAGGTTAGTACCGTGCGATGACGGGAATTTTCTGTGTTGCTCATCAAGTTGCGGATGCTTTGCGCGAGGTTCTTCTTCTTCTTCTGCGTCCTTCGCGGTCCCAGCCTCATACACGACCCGCACGTACCATTCGGATGCCATATATCCGCCACAAACTTCATCGTCGGCGGCGCGAGCGGATAATCCTTTGGAAACTTGAGCTCCGCGGGGAAAACACCCCCCTCAAAGGGCGTCCCCTCGGGTCCCTGGATCAGGCACTCCCAGTGGAGGAGGTCGTCTTCGGAGAGCGGTCCTGCGGTGATGCCGTCGGGGGGGTTATTCGTCAGGGCGCGGTATTCTTGGAGAAGGCGGCGGTGGGCGGTAGATTGCGCCATTTTTGCCTTTTATTTTTGGTGGGGATTTTTTCTTTTTTTTTGGTAGAGACCGTGTGACTGTGTCTGTGTGTCTTGATGTCGTTTCTTTGAATCAGGCCGTGTCTTTTTGATTGGTGTCTTGGAGGCGGGAGATTGTTGGGAGCTTTCTGGGTATGGAATGGGGAGTGGAATGGTGCTGGTGACGGTGGCGTTTGTGGAGGGGAAGGAAGGGCGGGTTCAGATGGACGGTCTATTGAGGTGTGAGGCCGTATAGCTAGTAATAAACGACCACTGGTCAACTGTTCTGGGATATCTACCAGACTACCCACCATCCGATGTGGTGTAGTGGTTATCATACTGCGCTTTCAAGAGGATTCTTAAAGTGCCGCAGGGATCGGGGTTCGATTCCCCGCATCGGAGTTTTTTTTTTGCCTTTTTCCACAAATGAAGTTGTGCAAAAGATTTTTTTCTTTCTTCTTCAGCTATATATATAAATCGATGATCCTCTTTCTGCCTCTTTTATTTTTTTTCACCTCAGTTTGCGAATGATGCACGCGGTCAATTCTCTCCGTCATTGTCACAATGCTTTCTTCCGTTGCATACATTTCATTGAATCAAGGAAAAATACGCAGCAAGGTCATCCAAAATTCGTGGCCAGTTGCTCTTCCTCGACGTGGTCGTAGAGGACACTCCGCATCATCACGATTTTATCGAGACCAATCCCCTGGCACATGTTCCATCGCACCATGGCGTCTACAAATTCTTGACTTTGCTGGAATCTCAGCCGAACAAAAGACAACGTCACATATCGGATGAACATATACCTCGACCGTACACTACAAGATCGGCTTGTTATTCTAGTACAAATTCTAGGACAAAAGCACTCTTTCTTTTCCGACAAATGCACAATGAAGAAATGGATACACGCACAAAGTCCCATCATGTCCCCCCTTCCATTCCAGGACTCGTGAGTCCTTGATTCCTCCATACGGAGCATGAAACTGTCGTGTGTGTCTGCATGTGATCTCGTTTGTCAACTTACAAGGACATGGACAATTGCAATACGTCTGCGAGATGAAAAAAAGGAAAAAAAGAAAAGAAAAGAAGAAGAAGAAGAAGAAGAGAAGAGGAAAAAAAAATAAAAAAAATAAAGCAAGCGAGCCCCCTAGTCTCTCATATTCCACACTCTGTGGAGTCTGTGCCCGCGTTCAAGCCACGCAAGCATTGGCACATTTCTCCCCTTCTACGACGAGTCTTGGTCGACTTGGTCGTCACGATCCTCGTTTGAGACCCCCGTTCTTATCCTCAGACGTAAAATATGAGACGGATTCAATCTTTGTTCTCGTCTCTTCAAATACGTCGGCCAAGAGTTTGTTGAGGCTGTCGTCGTTACCACGCAGCGCGGCCGTGGCCACTGTTTCAACAGCATCTCTGCTTAACGAGGAAGTTGCGCGATCGACGTGATCAGAGCGTACATGGTTCGAAAGCTCCAGCTTCTCCCCGATGGCGAGCCATATTGACAAGAGTTTGGCCGTGACGGCCAAGAGATTGAGGCCGGTCAGGGGAGCCGGGCAGCACATACACATGTCTCGCTGCATGGCGTAGCGCCCAAAGGACAGCACCGTTGATTCGTGGATGTGGTCGCTCTCGGGGTCAAAATGAGGCAGGTCGATGTTGTGGCCCGTTTTGGGGATTTTGGCGAGACGCTTGCGGGAGTCAAAGGAGCTGCGGTTTCCTAGGTTCGCAACCGTGTTTCGCAGCCAGGCCTGCTCGCTCAGGCTTGACACTCTGTCGGGGGACACGGCGGCTGATTCCCAACCGGCTTCGTGGAAGACGAGAAACGACGACCTGGTTCGGAAGACGCGCTCGCTCATGTAGAACTGCTTGAACGAGGGCGTCTCGATGACAAAGGGGCGGACGAGTGACGAGGTTATGGGCCGCAATGGGGCCTTGCGGTCGACAAATGCTTTGTAAAAGTCGCACGTCGGCGTGGACTCGCCAAAGAGATCCCGCCTGAACGAAGCCGTCAACTTGGCCATGAGCGCCACGGGTTCCTTCAGATATCCCGTCCGGTGCAACATGTTGTGCAAGTGCAGCATGAGGACTATCTCGGGCGTGGTATCCCAGACAAACATGGCATACCTGTAGAAGAGCTCAAGGGTCTGCAGCGTGGCGAAGCCGCAAAGAAAGGGAGACAAGGCAAAAAGGCCGTATTCGTCCAATCGTCCATCCGCGTCGTTGTGCCGAAAACACGGGGCGGTTCCATTTCGCAGGTCAACAATGATCCGGTGATGCTGCCACCAGCTGTCCCACACCAGCTCAAAGGTCGATTCACCGAAAGCGCCAGGCCGAGTTCGGGATTTGGCGTGAAGTTCTCTGAGCAGCTCGATGGACCGGGACAATCCTTGATGGTGCTCACACTGGTTGGCACACGTAACTTTCCAGAACCAACCCATCACACCTCGCTGCTCAGGCGGCAAGTCATCCTCAACCGGCGGAGGATATACAACGTGGCCGCTCACTACTCCGACCATCCAGCCTCGGGAGGCAGTGAAGGAGTCGACGATGCACTGAAGTTGAAAGACGAGGACCGGCGTGATGCTGTCCTCTATGGGTGCTTCAGCTGGCCTCCGAGTCAATGTGATGATGGACCGGGCAAATTGACCCAAGCCAAAGAAGCTGTAATCCTCCGCCCACGGCATCGCCGCCTTTCTGCAAGGTCTGTTCGACGGTGTGGTGCTGGTGCCGTGGCGGTCGACTTGCCTCTTCGAACCGAAGTAGTAGCCAACCAGACCGTACAGCCAATTGATCGTGTACACTCTCCGCCATTGACGTAACTGGTCATCAGTAGCTTCTTCGAGATCATACTCTGGATCCCACCGGCTTATTTCAGCCTTCATCTGCTTGGTCGGCGCACCGGACGATGTCTTTCGAAAGTCGTGGAGGAAATCCACAAGGTCGTTGTAGGCATGCTCCATGAGCAACTCCCTCATAGGTTCCCGCGACACAGCCGTCTCCTCCATGCTCACACAACAATCGTCGCTGTCTCGTCTCTGGCTGATTCTTATGGTTGTTCTCTGTGCCAGATTCTTCATACCGCCTTTCGTATAGGTATTGATCAGACCCATGTAGGAGTGGGAACCCGGGAAGTCACTACAGATGGTCGCGTGGGATTTCTGCACCATGGCAATGCTTTGACCCGATGTGGCGACGGCGAGAAGAGGGTGAGATTGGTCGTGGGCCACGCCGGACCATGCCTCTTGGCATTGAATCCGGAGATCAATGCTCTGCTCCAGGAGTGAGGAGGCCGCGAGGAAATACTCTGCCGCGATGTGGTGGTCATCGTCCAAGATACCATACTGCTCAATGGACATCTTGCCGAGGCGACTGAGGTGCTTGTCCTTCTTCTCCTTCTTCTTCTTCTGCTTCTTCTTGATCTTCAAAGACCCCTTTCCGTGGGTCGACTTGCCGGTTTTGTTTTTCGTGAGGTTGCGTCTGGCAACGTGCGATGAGACGTCACCGGCATCGCAGACGGATCCGTCATCATCTTCTCCATCACTGCCATCCACATCCTCCTGGAGGTCCAAATGCGCAAACATGTTGGAGCAAGTTGCTTGAAAGTCTTCATTGCTGAGCTCATCCGCCTCCGCCTTTTCCGCCTTTTCCGCCTCCTCCTTCTTCAGCTCCAGCCCGCTCTCACCACCAAGAATCTCAAACGCCCGAGACAGCACATCAATGAAGTGCTTGTGGCTCTTGTTGCTCTCCTCCATCCGGAAATTCGGATTCGCAGAGACGCGGCGCTGGAACTCCGCATAGTGACTTGTGCGCAGCTCAATGACCGACTTGAGCAGCCGAAGAATCTCGCGCGGAACGCTCCTCATGTGCTTGCCAATCAACTCGGCCGATGGCACGAAGCCGGAAGAGTCGAGCTTCCCGCTTGTGTTCAGTTTGGCGTTCACGTTCTTGACGGACAGGATGGCGTTGCTGGCCGTGACGAGCAAATAGACCAGCCTGCTCGTCTCCCGCTTGTAGGCGAGGTAGGAACTTCGAAGCAGCATTTTTTTTTTCTCTTTTTTTTTTCTCTTCTTTCTTCCTCTTTATTGGAAAAAAGGCGTAGAAAATGCTTTTCGGAGCGAAAAACACAGTATAAACAGCAGAGTGCAAGTCCGAGTACGAGAAAACAAAAGCCCCGATGGCCAAATCACCTCCAAATCACCTCCAAAGAACACCAACACGCCCACGTTATCCAATCCCACCGTGGTAATAAATAAACACGGGAAAGTGGGGACAGCCGTTTGTTTTTCTTATTTCATCTTCATCTTCATCTTCATCTTCATCTTTGTTTTTGTGCTTGTGTGCTCGACACCTGTGAAGGCTGCCATGCACGCGCCTGATGCCCACCTTGACAGCTGTAGTACCGCATCGCTGACGTCAAGGCGTCAAGGCTTGATTCATTCCTCAGTGTTGAATGTTGCGTCGACGGCCGCTTAGCCTTCCTATGAGCTTGCCCTTCTCGTCATGAGTTTGTAAGGCAGAGCTGTGACGTCGTTTTGCAGGATCCTGGCACGTGGGACATGTAGTTCGGTAGAGTATGATTGTTCAACGGCCGGAACTGCATCCTTCTCGCCACGGCATAATCTATTATGAATCGTTTACCTTTCAAAGCCGGCGGTGTAGAGTGCCTGTTCCCTCCCTCCCCCCATAAAAAAATTTCAAAAAAGTTTGTACAGCTCTAAACGGGCGTATCTGATAGCTGCATATGTTCAAAGCACACGATCCCAGGGCCAAAAATGTCTGCCGCAACGGCCGGTGATTTAGTCCCAATTTAGGACTTGCAATATAGACTGCCAGCGGAAACAAGAATATATACGTCTATGTACATCATCTAGTCGAGGCTTGTTTTTTTAAAAAAAAAATTCAACGTCGTCTAGTTTCCACCCCATTCTTCTTCTTCCGTGTTTCAACTTCATGCGTAAAAAAAAAAAAAAGAAATTAAAAAAAAAAACAATTTCGACATTTTTGACATGCACAACCCCTAAAGCTCACCTCTGGCTTTCAGCTCCTCATGCGCCTTCTTCTGCTTATCCCACAACTTCTTCAACGACTTGATTTGGCTTTTAGGCACGTCGCTTCCGTCCTTCATCTTGGTGGGTAGGCCCGTGTCGTCCCAAGCGCCATATCGCTCGTCCTTCTTGAACATGTCCTCTGGGGCCACCTTGGCCTTTTCTTTGGCTTCTCGCTCGGCCTTTTCACGAGCAAGTCGTGCTTCTTCCTTCTTGGCGGCCTTTTCGGCCTCGCGCGCGGCCTTTTCTTCTCGGGCGCGGATGAGCTCGGGCGCGGGAATGAACTTGATGAGTGATGGCTGGCCGTCCGGCCGATCGTCGAGGTAGACGCCCAGGTTGGTGAGATCCGCGTCGCGGATTCGATCCGTCATGGCGAGAATGGCGCGCTTCGTCTCGGGCGTCTGTGAGGGGACGATGCGACGGAGCTCATCGCGTATCTGCGAGATGACGCGCAGATAGGGGAACGCGAGCCGCTCAATGTCGCGCGTCCCGCTTGAGGCAACCGACTCAAAGTCCTGAGCGGGATCTTGAGACAGCAGAGCGGAGAGCATCTCGCTGGACAAGGACACGGCGGCGACCTCGGCCTTGATGGCATCGAGGACTTTCGAATACGGGTGTACTGCCTTTTTGGGATCCACGTCTGCGGCGATTGACGAGGCCCAACCGAGGCCGTCATAGGGAGGACTGGCATTGGCGTCCAGGCCAAAAATGCCCACCATCTTTGTGATCCATCGCGCGACGGCCTCCACCTGAGCGAGCTCAAAGTCCTTATTTTCCTTGACATAGACGTTGGCAATGTTGACCAATTTGAGCAGCACGAGCATGGCTCGAGGAGTATCAAACGAATTGGTCAACGCAGCCTCCATGTCCTTCTTGGCCTGATCTAGGTCGGCGAGAAGGCCAGTGGGGGTTCCATCTTTGTTCATGGACAGATTCTTGACGCCGTCTGTGATGCCAGCTTCGAGGAGCCATGATTTGGTGTTGGTGAAGAAATTCTGTGACCATGTTAGCCGTCAAAGTCCACAAAGAGGTTATTTCCTGACACAAAATCACGAGCTGGGTTCAGGACACAAAAAAAAAAAAAAGACACCGTCCCTACATACGCTTATGGTGGATTCCCAGTTGTCGGACTGGGCACGCATATCGGGCGAGATCTCTACGCCGTCATTCCATCTGCCCATCAAGAAGACAATGCGCATGCTTCTCGCCGTGTAGGTGGTGGCAAGTGCATCTGCGATTGTCTGGAAGTTCTTTAGGGATTTGGACATCTTGGAGCCTGTGATGGACAGGTGACCCATGTGTAAGAAGTAGTTGACCCAGGTATGCTCACCCTTGCCGTGTTCGCAAAAGTAGGCTTCGCTCTGGGCGAGCTCATTGTCATGGTGAGGGAAAGCCAGGTCTATGCCTCCAGAGTGAACATCCATCCGGGAGCCAAGAACATCGGACGCCATGACGGAGCACTCAATGTGCCATCCCGGTCGACCATTTCCCCATTTACTGGGCCAAAAGGGCTCACCGGCCTTGGACTTTTTCCAGAGGGCGAAATCTCCCGGCCCACGCTTGCCGCCCAGATTCTTCGACAACGACCCTTCGCCTTCTTCCTGCAAACTTTTGTCGTTTTTGCTTTCGGGTCGCAAGCGAGCATACGTGTTACCGGCTTTCTCAAAGGCGCCAATATCAAAATAGACTGAGCCTTCGGCTTCGTAGGCAAAGCCCTTGTCGACGACTTGCTCGACAAATTGGGCAATCTGAGGCACATACTCGGTCACGCGGGTGATGACATCGGGCCGCAGGACGTTGAGGTTGTCCATATCCTGCAGAAACAACGCCTCCATGCCCTTGGTGAGGTCTGTAAAGATGGTCTGGTCGCTCGTATCGACCGTCTCCTTGTATAACGAATCCAGATGAGGGAGAAGGACCTCGTCGGCGCCGGGAAAGATGGCGTCCTGTTTGAGAGCGGCGGCGGCGGCGTCCATGTTTCCGAGATGCATCTTGATCTTGGCTTCTGCATCACTGGGCTTGCCTTCGCCCGACAGCGTGCCGCCCGACAATACGCGTCCATAGGCAGTATCTCGTCGGGCGATGTAGTCGGTTTCGTCTAATTTGGAAGCGTCTTCCGCGAGGAGTGGCAGGTTGCTTGATGCGTAGGCGCGGAAGGCGGCGAGGCCAAGCTCGCGAAGCTCTTGCTTGGAGAACGGCTTCTTCTTTTCCAGATCCAATAGCCGCTGTCTTCTAGCTTTGATGATGATCTGCGGCACTTAGCATCCAGCAACATAACGGCAGGAGGAGGAGGGGTCGGGCTTGGACATAGAACAGGAGCCCGCTTGTACCTTGTCGTCGACGTCAGTCATGTTCATGACATACTTGACTTTGAGGTGGAAATAATGCATCATGATGCGCCGAATGATATCGCTCGACACATAGTTTCGCGCATGGCCCAGATGACTTTGATCGTAGACTGTTGGACCGCAGGCGTACCAAGACACCTTGCCAGGCTCTATGGGTACGAACGGTACGGGAGGACCTGGCTTGAGCGAGTTGTGGACCTTGAGGGACTCCATGGCGGCGGCGGCGGCTGCGACGGCGCTGTGTCCTCGACGGGAGGGAATATTGAAGCTGCTGGGAATGAGGGGGACTGTGGTGGGTTTCCAACGACGGAGGCTGCGCAAACGATTCATCCAGAGCGAGTCTGTGGGCCAAAGGGAAAGGGCGCAGCAGACACTGTTAGAGACCCGTGTCACCAGCGGCGACTATCCCGCCCTGTCTAGAGTATCGATGGGTTGGGTTGTCGGGCAGGCAGACCTGTTGATGAAGGCAGGTATTCGCAGTCGTGGTGACTTGGGGGTTCGACTTTTGAGTCACTAATGCCAGCTTGCAGCTGGAAGGCTGCATGGCTGCCCCTCCTTTGTTGGCAGTGACATGGAAAGCTGCAGGCGCCGCTGCACGTAGTGATTCGCTGTCACGGTGCCGCACCCCACCGTATCCGAGGGATGTGGTTGGCTGCGCTCAGCCCGCTCCCGCCGCTCGTCTGGTGCAAGTCGGTGGGGCATCCGGCAGCCGTTGGCGGCTCCAAACTTTTTGAAGCCTTTTCGAATTCCATTTTGTTTTGTCTGTCCAACTTCCAACTGCAAGTGTGGAATTCCATTTCCATTTCCATTTGCAAGCATAAATAACAATCCAGGCCGTGTTCCTTCGGCCTTGGGTCTGCGTCACGCCGCCATGGACTCCGTCAAACAGCATGGGCCTTCGCCATTTCTTGCCCCGAGTCTCAAGACCCAGCCAAACACTCTGGCCATCATCAGCCTCTCCAAAGACAACTTCCAGCCCATCACCCTGCAGCAGTCGGCGGGCGCAGTCGATGGATATGCAGAAGGCGTCACCTTGAACACCAGATTCGGCTCCTTTCCTCACTCGACTTTGCTCGACATTCCCTGGGGCTCGCAGGTTCGAGCGTCCGTCGTGGACACGGGATCGCGCGGGCGCAAACGCAGACGTGACGAACTCGGGGACGACGAGACACCAACTTCGAACGCAGACGACGCCAACGACACGCCGGGCTCCTCGGCACCTGCGAAAAAGGCCATTGTAGCTGCCAGCGGGTTCGTCTACGTTCTCCGGCCGACCCCGGAGCTGTGGACCAGCAGTCTGCCGCACCGGACACAAGTCGTCTACACCCCGGACTATAGCTATATCCTCCAGCGCATCAGAGCTCGGCCGGGCTCACGAATCATCGAGGCCGGGGCGGGGAGCGGCAGCTTCACACATGCGTCCGCGCGTGCCGTCTACAACGGGTATCCGAAATCAGAGACGGACACCAAGGGCAAGGTGTATAGTTTCGAGTTCCACGAGCCTCGGTTCCAAAAAATGCAGGTGGAGATCAAGAATCATCTCCTCGAGGGAGTTGTCCAAGTCACGCACAGAGATGTTTACGACGAGGGTTTCCTCGTTGACGACGGAAGGTCGCCCAATGCCACGGCAGTCTTTTTGGACCTGCCAGCCCCCTGGGAAGCATTGCATCATCTATCTCGACGTAAAACGCTCAAGGGCGGCAAAGTGGATGAAGAGGCAGGTGATTGGGTGTCACCTCTTGACCCGGACCAAAGCGTGTATATTTGCACGTTTTCCCCGTGCATCGAACAGGTCACGCGCACCGTCACCGAGCTGCGAACACTGGGCTGGACAGACATCGACATGGTGGAGATTGCGCACAAAAGGTTGAACATCATGAGAGACCGGGCTGGCGCCAGTACCATGCCAACAGACGTCACGGAAGCCGTCAAGAAACTCAAAACGGATCTCAAGCGGACTCAAAATTTTCACAAGGCCCAGACATCCCAGCCAGTCTCTGATGCCTCGGAGTCCAAGATGGAGGTGGACGAAACGGGGCCACCTTTGACTGATGAGGAGGAGTCTGAAAACAACAACAACAACAAAGAAGGACCCCCATGGATGCAAGGCAACGTCGTGCACCGGACCGAAAACGAACTCAAGACCCATACCTCGTACCTGGTGTTCGCCATTCTCCCTCGACAATGGGACGATGCGGCTGAAGAGGCGGCCATGGCAAAATGGCCCTGCGGACAGGAGAAGAAGACGATTGGCAACCTGGACAAGCAGACGCGAAAGCAAGAGAAGAGAGAACTATTAGCAGGGAAGAGGCAGAAGAAGAGCAGAGACGAAATGATACCCCCAAAAGCGTAATAGATGTGTACTTTTATAGCTCTTTTTTTTTTCTTCTTCTTTCTTTCTTTCTTTCTTTTTCTAAAAAAAAAAAAAACTCCCGCAAACCCTCTATACCTCCATCCACTGTACCTAGACTCGTATTTTTGAGTATAGCGGGGCGTCAGTTTGTTGTTTTCCATGCTGTACATTCTATAGTTGTGAGTGCGAGTGAGGGATGTAAGGAGTGCTAGAAGTCTCAACAATCACTCGACAGGCGGATCGTTTCAGAAACAATCCACCATGACACATTGTTGCTTGGAGATGCGCCGCGCCTATGCAGTCCACTTGACGTTTCGACGGATTCACCAAGTGCATTGGCCAAACAGGGATGCTTGCCGCTGCCGCTCCCGTGCATGGGCATGGGGAGTTGACCACGCCCGGCCCCGGCGAAACCATCCCCCCGCCGCAACTCGCAACGCCAAAATCCCAAAATCCCCAAGCTCTCGAGCCTTGAGCTTCCCTGCGCGATCGCGAATCCCACCACACCGCACACCCGCAAATTCCCCCCTTTCAGCAGACGCAGCCATGACCTCCACGATCGGCATCCCCATCAAGCTGCTCAACGAAGCACAAGTACCGTCCACCCCCTCGGTTCCCTTCCCATATCCCCCGCGTCCCATCCAGCCGGCTGACCAAACAAAACAGGGCCATATCGTGACTCTCGAAATCACATCCGGCCAAACCTACCGCGGCAAGCTCCTCGATGGTAAATCCCCTCTTTCCCTCTATGCTCTCCTCTCTAACCTTCACCACCCGTCCACACACCCTCCCCCAGCGTGACGCGCTGATCCGCCCAACACACCAAGCTAATTGGCGCCCCCAACAGCCGAAGACAACATGAACGTACAACTAAAAGACATAACCGTGACCGCCCGCGACGGCCGCGTCTCCCACCTCGAACAAGTCTACATCCGCGGCTCGCACGTCCGCTTCTTCATCGTGCCCGACATGCTGCGCAACGCGCCCATGTTCCGGAGTAGGAATCTGCGCGGCAGGGGCGTTGGCTTGGCGAGGGGCAGGGCGACGGTCAGTCGGGCGAGGGCTGGGGGTAGGCGATGAGACTGAAATGTTGCGAGGGAGGGACGGAAGTCAAAGGGGACCAAAGAAATATAAATGGAAAATGAAAAAAAGAGAAAAAAGAAAAAAAAAGTTAAAGGGGTTGGAGACGTATGGGGGTTCTTGTTTTCTTGTCTTCGTCTTTTGGCGTTTATTTCGGTAGGGATGTGAATTTTTGTGGTCGATTTGGTTGAATCAGAGGATGGAGAGGAAGATTGCGTCGTTTGCACGCCGTGGTATACCGTGATGTTGACGTTCGTCTTCGGGGGGGCACTGGCATTGATGGAGCGGTTGTGCGTTTGATGTGGTCTGTGTGTTTATTTTATAGGAAGACTGGTGTCATGCTTAGTTGGAGTGTGAAAGTATGTAATTGGTGTACTTGGCAGGAATGCGTCACTTTGCAACAGAAGAGAGGTCGCCTTTCCCGGTTTCATTGGGGGGCGATATAACTCCACGTCCAGGCCTATCTGAACAACAATCCACGTCTATTCATACACCGAAACCCCTCGGTACACGGTTTTCTAGGCACGCAAGGCACTACTTCATTCTCGCCAGCGCGTCCTCCGCCCTGGCAACCAACTCCTTTGTCCTGTCCAGCCCCTCCGCCCCGTCCACCTCTACGTCCGCCTCGTGGCTTTCCAGCACGACAGCCACGCTCTTCTCGGCCGCCCGGACGGCCTTGCGGCCCTCCTCGCGGACTTCGCCCTCCCAGAACGTCCTCGCCGCGTCCCACTTCTTCTGCACGCGGCCCAGGCTGTAGACGATACCGAGGGCGGCCACGGCGCCGGCCTCGTAGACGGTCGACGAGAGGGAGGACATGTACAGCAGGGCGGCGAGGGATGTGGCGACGCCCGAGGTGCCGAGCGACTGGAGGACGAGGCGCTGTGCCAGGGACTGCAGCGCCGGCACCGTCTCGTTCTGTAGATAGCGGCGCGTAAAGGCAATGTGGCCAGGCCACTTGGGCCGCGCGGACGAGGTCGAGCTCGTTGGCACGACGGCGCGCACGCCTTCAGAGCCGGATTTGACGTCGATGATGCGGGCATCGGGCGATGGTGCATCACCGCACGACGGCGTCGGCTGGGGATACTCGGCTGGTGAGCCTCCCCGCAGCTGGGCGATGCGGCCCGTGAGATACACGAGCTCCTGTTCGGCAGTGGGCATGAATCGCTGGCTGAGCAATTCGTGGGTGAGCATCGCCACGTCGTCGACCCGCCAGAAGAGCTGCCACCAGCCGAGCCTGCGCCATCGACGTCCCCCAAAGGCCAGATCAAGCTCCTCCTGCAGCTCCGAGTGTGCGCACTGCGCCCAGTCCACCAGACGTCCGTTCAATGCCGCCACTTGCGGGTCGTGGCCGTAGATGGCGTCCGCCGAGGCCTCGGATGCCGAGCGCGAGCGCGCCTCGAGACGCTGTGCTTCCGATAATGTGTTCTGCAGCAGGGAGGCTATGAGCTTGCGCACGGCGGGCTTTGTCTCGCCCGCAGACGACGATGACGCCCCCTTCTTCAACCAATCCATCAGGACGGGAATGTTGCTGGCGAACCAGAGACGCTCGTAGTCCATGCCGTGCTGCGGACCCTGCCGGAATAAACGGACACCCTGTTCGGCGAGGGACACGTCGATGATGTCGAACGTCGTTCGGCCGAGCTGTGAGCTGTCGGCGCGTAGGCCCTCAAACTGAACTGCTGCGGCAATGGACCCGGCTTCTTCATGGGCGGCGACTGGAAGAAGAGCAGTCATGCTCACCGCGCCCGACAACCCATCTGCCACCAGCAGAGCCCGGTGCACCGGCGTCGAAATGGGCGACATCCTGTCGGCGGCCGAGGGGATCTCAACGGCGGGTACCAAAATGGCGTCCTCCACGGCCTTGATGGACGTTGTCGTCGTCGTCATCGTCTCTCCCGGAGCGCCATACGGGACACCGACCCCCTCCATGAGAAGAAACTCCAGATTGAGCCCATCCAGGAGTGGCGACGAGACGTGCATCTCATCCAGACCCGTCTCCTTCTCAATCTTGAGAGACACCGCATGCTGCCGCGGCGGGCCTACCCGCACAACCAACGGTTTCTGCGTCTCACCCCTCGCGGCCAGCTCCCGTTCCCACGGCTGTTCTTCCTGCAGCGGATCCGCGAGCAACGCGCGCAGGACTCTCCGCGCCGTTGGACCGACTCCAGCGCCAGGGCCGCCGGCCAGGCCCAGAATCGCAATTCGAACAATTTCGGATCCCGCCTCTTGTCGGAGGCCCTGCAGCGCCAGCTGTAGTCTCGAGAGATTGATCAGGTTGGGCGAGTGTTTCTGCAGCTCGAGGAGCGTGCTCTCCAGCTCGGCTCGAGGATCTGGCCGCGCGGGCGTCGACGAGAGGTATCGGCGGGAAGTGGCATCGCGGCGAGGAGCTCGGGTCAGGGTCGTCCTGGGAGGGCGCGTGGGCGAGGCATTGGCACAGACTGGACATGCGGATGGAGATGGGGCTACGAGTCGTGTGTGTCGGAGCAGGAGGCGGTGATGGCTGCTGCGCGGCAGGACCGCTGATTTGGACGCCATCGCCGACACGGTTGTTCGAGAGGTTGGCGTCGCATACGGGATGTCGGCTGCGGTCCGCGATGGAAATTCAAGTGTTGGTGCAGGGGCTGCTATTGCGGGGCAGAAAGCGGCCGGCCAATCAGGTACCTTTAAGTACTGGCCGCCTACCGAGTAGGTAGGTACCTAGGCGCGCCACGCCTGCTCCTGGTGACAGCCCGTGACAGATCTATGACAGTTTTAAGCAACTAAAAGTATTACAAGGTATTATAAGACAGCATATTATAATTATAAAACGTAAAAATGATGACAAAATTTGGCGGAGGCTGTCCCCAGGAGATACGCCCGCGCAGCTAGGTACCTAGTACTTAGCAGGTAGGCACACGTGATGCGGTACACACATGTATGCAGATCAGATCCGAGGTCTTGACGAAACCACGACAACAGACCTTCTTCAAGTCCACCATTCGTGCGGTCTTGTGGTAAGAAAAAAGAAGAAAAAGAACATCATCCACGCGTCGTAAATACATGGACACTTATCCTTCTAGGATTGTACCACGATGCATGTACCTACTTACCTACTTACCTAGTACCTACAGAAGATCCCTGGTAAGAGTTGTATGCCGGCGCCGTCGTCACCGAAAAGTCTCGTAGGCATGGGATCTAGGTCTTTCAATTACCTACCTAGTTGTATGCCCGCCGGACGCTTCTCTGCAAGCTTCTCTGGTTGAATCATGAAATCAAGGATGAGACTATAGAACAAAGGGAAATGTGCAAAAAAAAAATAAATAAACATAAAATAAACATAAAATAAAATAAACATAAAATAAAATAAACATAAAATAAAATAAAAAATAAAATTAAAAGACAACGAGACAGGAATAGAGGGAGGCTGCATTAGTGGCCGAAACCGCCTCCCAGCGAGCCACAGGGAGCGAGCCAATCATGTTCAATGGCGTTTCCCTTCTTGGGCGTTCTTATTCAACGCGACCCAACATCGTGACGCAGCATCGTGGACTTGAAAGGCAAACCGACTTCTCCCAACACGCAACGCTTCATCGTCTCGTCACCCAACTGAGCAGCCATTTCCGCACACACGTTCTCACCAACACCAGTGCAAGTAAAAGTCGCAAAAAAAAAAGAAAAGAAAGAAAGAAAGAAAAGAAAGAAAGAAAGAAAAGAAAGAAAGAAAAGAAAAAAAGAAAAAGAAAAGAACAACAACAATCCCTTCAATGCCTCCCCTCCCACCACACACCCACCCCCTCCCCCGCCTCATAACCTACCACCAAACCCATCACGACCTCTCCGGAAAGCCCATCTCCCTCCTCCCCCTCCTCACCCAGCCCTCCATCTCCGTGACCCACGTCATCCTCGCGGCCATCCACCTCAACGACCACCCCGACAGCCTCACCCTCAACGACCACCCCCCCGACCACCCCCGTTTCCAAACCCTATGGGCCGAGCTCCGCGTCCTCCAGGCCTCGGGCATCAAAGTCCTGGGCATGCTCGGCGGCGCCGCACAGGGCTCCTACGCCCGCCTCGACGTCTCCTCCTCCTCCTCCTCCCCCGAGGAATTCGAAGCCTTCTACGCGCCCCTGCGACGCCTCATCCGGGTCCGCGGCCTCGACGGCCTGGACCTGGATGTGGAGGAGCCCATGAGCCTGGCCGGCATCATCCGACTGATTGATCGCCTGAGAAGCGATTTCGGCAAGCACTTTCTCATCACGCTGGCGCCTGTGGCCATGGCCATGCTGGATCCGACCAAGAACCTGAGCGGGTTCGACTACGAGGCGCTCGAGGTGATGCGCGGGCGCGAGATAGCCTGGTACAACACCCAGTTCTACTGTGGATGGGGCAACCTGAGCAACACCCTCATGTATGACCTGATGCTGCAGAAGGGCTGGAGTCCCGACAAGATTGTCATCGGAGTCGTCACCAATCCTGCCAATGGCCACGGCTACGTCCACTGGGACATGCTTTCTGCCGTGCTGGCCATCCTAAGCCGCAGGCATCAGAACTTTGGAGGCGTCATGGGCTGGGAGTACTTCAACAGTTTGCCGGGCGATGTCACTCGTCCCTGGGAATGGGCCAGTGGTCTGACATTGCTTCTCAGAAGACACTCGTTGCTGTCCGACGCGGCTACAAATACCGGGCAAGCACAGCCTGCATCACACGCCCAAGTTGATCCAGATCCTGTCAACAATCATCCACTACAAGTACCTCACGAGTTCGACTATCATTCCGACCAAGACACGGATTCTTAGCCCAGCACTCAACGCGCATTTTTACAACATTTCTAGTGGAAAGCTACTTCATAAAAGTAGAGTCCCGCTTTCACACGTCCTTTTTGTCACCAAGATCCCAAACGACTGCATTGTGAAAGCAAAGAGTATATTCTTCGTCAAAAATAAAACAAGAGAGAGAAAGAGAGAGAACAAGAAAGAAAAAAAGAGACAACAAAATGTCTACCGTATAGTGAGCCATAATTCCGAATCATCAGGTCAATCATGTAATCATGTCGACGACAAATATATGAAGAAGCCAGTAACACAAAGGGGGTCTATCTCTAGAAAGAGCAAAGCCCAAAACAAAAACCATTCCATCCCTCACTCACAAGCCATCCAAGGCTCACATTGCGCCTGAACGGTGAAGTTGTTAAACTTGGGGTAGCTGCCCTGTACAGCCGAGATGATGGGGTCAAAGAAGCCCTTGTTGAATCGTCCAGTCTCGCAGGTAGAACATGGAGTGGCCAAAAAGGCATCGTAATGAGTCTTGTAAGAGAGTCGACCCACGACGTTGTTCGTCGCAACGTCCGTGGCCTCTAGACTGAATGCTTCAGGCATGACCACCCAGTTTGAAGACGTTTGATTGTTGTTGGCGCCTCCAGGAATTATGGGATTCTGATTGAACCATAGGCTCTTCAGTCCGACATCCCGAAGAGCCTTGATGAGCAAAAGAGTCATGTGCGTATCCTCGTCAATCTGGATACCTGCACATTCAATGGTAATGTTGAAACCCTGTCCACGAGCAGGGCCACCAATACAACGTCCAGTGTTTTTGTCCCAGACAAACAGGTTGATGAATGACTGCCAAGTATCTTGCCAGTTGATGAAGCGAGGATTGATCCCAGCAGAAACATCCAGCTGACCTTGCTTAGGGTTGGATGTAGGAGCAGGCTGGCCCGAAGTGGTTGAAGTGACAGTGATGGTCTTGGGAGGCTTGGTGTAATAGGTAGTCTTTGGGGGAGCAGTAGATGCTGTCACGGTGGAGGTAGGGCGACCCATATCTTTGGGACGAGGGGGTGGGTTGTTGTCATGATTGCAGACAAAAGCGGTCCGACAGATGGCATCGTGACTGACAGTCTTGTTGACAGCAGCGCTGACGGGGCGGCCACGATATGCCCAGCAGTTAAGAGTTTTCTTGCCGTCTTTGCTGGAAACAGCATTTCCAGCCTTGAACCCGTCCGGGGTTCCATCTTCAATGTAGGCAGTCCATACCTGACCATTAGGCATAGTGCCCGTCGCGCCTTGGGGGAGCCATGGGTAAACTCCATCCTTGTACGGAATTTCGACAGCCATATCGGGGGCTTTGGGGTAAGTGGATGCCGATGCTGGCCACTTGATTTCATTGTACCAGTTCATCTGGCGAGAGGTAGACCAATCGGGATGCTCTTTGTCATCCCCAATGCCACAGTCGCAGAGAATGAGATTTCCTTTGGATGAGCTCTGACCTTTGACAATGGATGAGAAGCCCAAGATGGCAACTAGCCCCGTGGTGATCTTGACGGCAGCCATTGTGGACAATTCAATGACGGTGCTTGTGTTTCTGAATGTGGTTTTGTATGTGTTTCTTGTGATCAAGTGGCATAAACGACAAGTGAGAAGGGGATTGCTGGAGAGAGAGCTGAGAGAAAGGAAAGGAAGAGAGTTGGATGAAAGACGACAGCGAACAGAAAGGAATTCACCTTTTAGGTGTGTCGAAAATTCACAATCTCCTTGCAACCGCAAGACTTACATTAGGGAAGGAGCGGCCACCACCGCATACCTGTCTCCTTACACAACTACCTACCTACCTACCTACCTAGTACGTAGGCAAGTATGGATGCATGTGTAATCTTACAGCTGGGCCAACTGTCCTGCAAACAGACGGCGTGGAAACAGATGGAAGCCAGCTGATTGCTCGCTGAAGTACGTATTGCAACTTCAAGCTGGGTACTTCCTTCTGGATTTGTAAATGCTGCCTCCCAGCCGCGTTTTGTCCTCGTCTTGCGTGCAGCCAGAACGCATACAATGTGAATGCACTGCTGGACCATGACTTGTGTGCTGGAAAGGCTGGAGCGCCGTTCGTAAAACGAGGCGAAATCCAAGCGCATTCCGCTTCGAATGCCTCTTATGCCATCGTGATACCATAAGCTGCTGCGTGCGTTCAAGTTATATCCTAGACTCTAGAGTAGAAAACGGGCGTTGTTGCTATTTGGCAGACCTTCCTACCCCAGGCTGAAATAGAGTGGACCGAATGACCCCACGACTTTTTTTTCCCTTTTTCCCACAAGCCAGCTCCATCCGAGCTTGTAACGCCACGCCATTCCTTCATCCAGCACGGATTTTGATGCCTTCAAAGCTCTCGAAATGTTGCGACGCCTCAATAACTTGCAATTGCTACGTCACCCCAAGTTCCGTCAGTCGAGGTTCCCTTGGGGTCTAGGTATCCGACATCAGTCCTCCCAGGCCTCACGTATCGACCGCATCACAGCGCGACTGCCTCGACGGTTGCAAAAATACACCAATGGTCTTCGCCATGCGCCAGTACCGCACATTGTATCATTCCTGATCCTCCATGAGCTGACGGCTATCGTGCCTCTTTTTTTGCTGTTTGCGCTCTTTCACTACACTGCGTTCGTCCCGGTGGCATATATGAGCGCACATTTTGGCAGCTATTTGCAAGCTGGTATAATGCGATTCGAGAAATACTTCAGCAGGAAAGGCTGGTTTGGCTTTCGGCCAGATGATGCGGAAAAAGATGGATCGGATGGAGTGGATGTATTGGGGAAATGGGACAGCGGCGAACGCAAGTACAGAATTCTTGTTGAGGTCGCGCTCGCATACGCCGTCACCAAAGTTCTGCTACCGGTTCGCATTGTGGGCAGTGTCTGGGCTACACCTTGGTTTGCGAAGGTACTGGTCAAGTTCAGGAAGTCATTGACACGCAAACCATGGCCTTGATGAGCAATACACATGAAATACGCGAGAGGTACTATTTACACATGTTGGGCAAGTCCTCTGGCACGCAAACCATAGCGTTCATGAGCAATATGTGACATGTCTGAATGTGAGATATATATATATACGTATGTATATTGTGTTTTCGATTTTCTTATCGCCTCGTATATGCCATACATTCTAGGCTAAAATGCACCTGTTCAAATATGGCTGAATATGCGGGTAAAGTATATTTCGTTTCTTGCAGAAATTACAGCTCCATGAAGTAGTGAGCCTGAGAGTGCGTCCAGCTAAGGAGCTGGCTCTTCTCAAACCACAGAGCAATCTCCTTCTGGGCGTTCTCGACAGAGTCGGAACCGTGGCAGATGTTACGGCCCTTGTCGAGGGCGTAGTCGCCACGGATGGTGCCAGGGGCAGAGGCGAGAGGGTCAGTGGCACCGAGGATAGCTTTGAGAGAGGTCAGTATAAGGCTAATGACAGGTAGTGCCAGAAAATGGACGAGGAGAAAACGTACCACGGCCAGTCTTGACGGCATCACGGCCCTCCCAGACCATGGCGCACATGGGCTGATCCTTCATGTCTGTGTGGATGTTAGATCTGGTAAGATGAGAATATTGGCAGAGTCAAAGGGGGAGTTGTTTCGTACAGTTGATCATGGGAATGAACCACTTTGCGTTCTTCTCGGTGTCAAGGTCGGCATCTGCAGTTTGGTCAGCACCATTGCGAGTATAAGGACTAGTCCATACTGACAGTGAGCTCTGAGGTGCTTCTCGTCGGGAGCAACGAGCTTCATGGCAACGAGCTTGAAGCTAATGGAAGTCAGCACCTAGCATCGCGAACGAAACAATGAATAGTTGTAGAGGAGCAGCCTTACCCTCGGTTCTCGAAGCGAGAGATGATGGGGCCAATCAAGCCGCGCTTTGTTCAATCAGACCAAGATAATTCATATAGCAAAGTCGTACAAAACGTACCTGGACGCCATCGGGCTTGATAGCAATGAAACTATACACATCGCGTTAGAATTGGGACAATTGTAGTAATAGTCGACCTCTTCCCTCCACCGCTTCCCGGCAAACGACCAAAAAAAAAAAAACCACAGCAGAGCTTCTGGAGGGGTAAATTTGGCGGGGTAGATCAAAAAGTCGGGAATTTGAAGTCGGGAAAGATTCAGAGAAATACTCACGTCTGCTCAGTGGTGCTCATTGTGTTTGCTTGTTTTGAGTCTGAAGAGACTGGTAGTAAATAATCAGGTGTTGTAGTTGAGTAAGGACTGGATGAATCTGAAGAAGAGGAAATAGAAGGAAGGTTCTGGCGGGAGGAGAAGAAGAAAACGAGGGCCACAGCAGCCAATGCAAATAGGAGAGCAAGAATTGGTGGGGTCAGGGCATCCACAGCCAGCCACCGTCGAGAGCTAGCTCTGGTGCCTGCGGTGAGGGTGCCAGTGCCGCCAGTGCCGCCAGTACCTGCGGCGTCGTCACCGTCAAGCTTGCTCTTGTGGTCCTCCTCTGGACCCTCTGGATGGCGGCTGGTGATGTTTGGTGCGGGGTCCTCGTGCTCAAGGTTCTCAAGGTGGGGTCCAGCCATGATGGGTGACTTGTCTTGCCGAAATGCTGATTCTGGTCTGACCGACAGCAGGGTATTGACGCCAGACGTTTTGCTGTAGAAAGTCACTCTAGATCCAAGATGTCCGCATCCTGTTCAGCGAGATGTTGATGGACGTTTGCTGAGTGGAAGATACTTTCCTGTGCCGAGTCAGGATCCAAATGTCTAAATTCCAGCGACCATCGGGTCAATGGACACCCGGCAAGGCACAGTGACCGCCTCTCCCCTTTAATGGGGCGGCAAGCAATACTTGAACGCGTTATGTACCGTTTGGTACACAGTATCGTGGTAATCCGCCAAGGCGCGAGGTGCGCAGCCACTCCTACGCTTGCAAGCTGGAGCTAACCGGACCCGCTCCACTATCTCGCAAGGTCGGCGTGTTGGAGCCTCGCATTCATTGGCCAGCTTTCCTCCTGCCCAAATAGCTTTCCAGGGACAACTTGCATTTCGAGGGCTGCTTGCTCTGACCTGCTCTGACATGAATCTGTCGACGCCATCAACCTCGGAAGCCCATTCCAGCGCACACCAGCGGACACACTGAACCAATCCGGCATCGGAGGAATTGCCTGAGCCAGGCTGATTATTTTGGACTCTTGTATTGACCCATGTTGACCCAACCATCAGTATCGTAAACATAGATTCAGCATCCAGTGTCGTCCCTTGGTTCCGACCTCGTGTACTCCGACCATGCGGTCAAGTGTTGTCTCACCTAGCCGATGGGCAGCGTTACTTTGCTGCCTAGTTGTATGGTTCTGTATTCTTCAATCGGCTGGTAAGTCAAGCGCGAATAAGTTCCTGATTGCCCGGTCTCTAAACTTATCCTCGCAGCATCGGTCAAGGAGCATGACTTCAAGAAATGTGACCAGTCGGGCTTTTGCAAGCGCAACCGCGCATTCGCCGACAATGCCTCTGCTCAGTCATCGACTTGGACCTCACCTTACACCATTCTTCCCGAATCAGTCAAGTTTAAGGAAGGCCAGTGGCATGCAATGATCGTCAAGACCGTCGACAACGGCGAGAGAGTTCGATTCCCCATTACGGTTTCTCTTCTCAAAAGTGGCGTGGCTCGCGTCTCGATCGATGAAGAAAAGCGACAGAAGAAGGATATAGAGCTACGCCATGACAGTATAGCTCGGAAAGAACGCTACAACGAGGCGGAGAACTGGGTCATCGTGGGGGGGCTGGACCTGGACACGAAGGCGCAGGTCGTCTTCCAGGATACAAATCAGGTCAACATCCAGTATGGCGGCGACAGCAAGCTAGAAGCCATTATCAAGTTCTCTCCTTTCGAGATGGATTTCAAGCGCGACGGCGAGTCTCACATAAAATTCAACGATCGTGGTTTGCTGAACATGGAACATTGGAGACCCAAGATTGAAAAAGAGCAATCCGAAGGAGAGGAGGGCGAATCGGACGAAAAGGCCAAGACGGAAACTGGCGAAGACGAGAGCACCTGGTGGGATGAGTCCTTTGGCGGGAGCACCGACTCGAAGCCACGTGGACCAGAGAGCGTTGGCGTAGACATATCCTTTGTCGGATACGAGCAGGTGTTTGGCATCCCAGAACACGCTGGCCCCATTTCCCTTCGGCAAACCCGTGGTGGCGATGGCAACTACAATGAGCCGTACCGTTTGTATAACACAGATGTCTTTGAATACATCTTGGACAGCCCTATGACACTCTATGGGGCAATTCCTCTCATGCAAGCTCACCGCAAGGACTCTTCGGTCGGGGTCTTCTGGCTCAACGCTGCCGAGACCTGGATCGACATTGTCAAGGAAAAAGACAGCAAGAACCCGCTCAGCCTCAGCAAGGCGACGCACATCACCCATACTCATTGGTTCTCGGAATCCGGCATCCTGGACACGTTTGTGTTTATGGGTCCCACGCCTCGCGACATTACCAAGAAATACGGTGAGCTTACCGGCTACACTGCAATGCCGCAGGAGTTCTCCGTTGGCTATCACCAATGTCGCTGGAATTATATATCAGACGACGACGTCAAGGACGTCGACCGACGAATGGACAAGTACAGGATTCCCTACGATGTCATTTGGCTCGATATCGAGTACACTGATGACAAGAAGTACTTTACTTGGGACCCGCACTCCTTCGCCGATCCAGTCGGCATGGGACAGCAGCTGGACGCGCATGGTCGCAAGCTTGTTGTCATCATTGACCCACACATCAAGAAGCTGGACGACTATTCTGTCAGCTCAGAAATGCAACATATGGATCTGGCTGTCCACAACAAGGAAAACGGAATCTACGAGGGCTGGTGCTGGCCCGGGTCATCCAACTGGATCGATTGCTTCAACCCCAAAGCCATTGAGTGGTGGAAGAGCTTGTTCAAGTACGACCGATTCAAAGGAACTCTTGAGAATACCTTTTTATGGAATGACATGAATGAGCCGTCTGTTTTCAACGGTCCCGAAACCACCATGCCCAAAGATAACCTTCATTACGGAAAATGGGAGCACCGCGATGTCCACAATCTGAATGGCATGACCTTCCACAACGCCTCGTGGGAGGCCATGGTCAGCCGCAAGAAGGGAGAGAGACGGCGACCTTTTATCCTGACACGCTCATTCTATGCCGGCTCGCAGAGATTGGGTGCGATGTGGACTGGTGACAACCAGGCCAGCTGGGAGCATCTGGCCGCGTCCATTCCCATGATCCTCAACCAGGGCATTTCTGGATTCCCCTTTGCTGGTGCTGACGTCGGTGGCTTCTTTGGCAACCCCGACAAGGATTTGATGGCCCGATGGTATCAAGCCGGTATCTTTTATCCCTTTATGCGCGCCCATGCTCATATCGACTCTCGCCGTCGCGAGCCATATATGCTCGGAGAACCCTATACGGAGATCCTGACCAAGGCTCTTCGTCTCCGGTACTCATTGCTGCCATCGTGGTATACGGCCTTTTTCCATGCCAATCGAGATGGCAGTCCCATCGTGCGGCCCATGCTGTGGACTCATCCATCGGAAGAATCTGGCTTTGCCGTAGACGACCAGCTCTTCTTGGGGACAACTGGTCTTCTTGCGAAGCCCATTGTCGAAAAGGACAAGTTTTCGACGGAGATTTGGATTCCCGATGATGAGGTGTACTACGACTATGCGAGCTACAAGCTGCTGAAGACACAAAAGGGCAAGAAGGTTACCATTGACGCTGCAATAGATTCTGTGCCTCTCATCATGCGTGGCGGCCATGTCTTCCCCCGGCGCGACATCCCTCGCCGCTCCAGCGCTGCCATGCGCTTCGACGACTACACATTGGTCCTGACCATGTCTAAGGATGGGTTTGCGGAGGGCGACCTCTACGCCGACGACGGCGACACCTTTGACCATGAAAAGGGCCAATACATTTATCGCAAGTTCAACTTGGCAGACGGTACTCTCAAGTCAACTGACGCCGAGGGAAGGGATGTCCGCTCCATCAAGCCCGGACGCTGGCTCAAAGCCATGCAAGAGGTATACGTGGACCGCATCGTCGTCGTCGGCGCCCCGGCGTCGCTCAACAAGCAACAAGTTTTGATCGAGTCTGAGGGTCGCACATGGGCCGTCAAGGTCGACTACCACGCCGCCGAGAAGGGCCGGGCTGCCTTTGCGGTACTCGGGAGAGTGGGGGCGAGAATCGGCGAGGACTGGAGCATGAAGCTTGCCTAAAGGCAGATCATGACGACATATTCACTGCAGCTTGGGGGGGGAGTCATTTTTATCCATGTACATTATTTATCATGAACAATCAAGACAAGAGGGAACAGGAGAAATAGTGCTCTACCATGAGTAATGTGACAAGGAGGCGGCGAACTGCGGTGTCTTGTCTCGGCTGGCGTAAAGAGCCTGGTGTATCTGAACCAGCCCCAGCCCGTTTTGGACAAAAGATTCTCTGTAACTATGCTGGAAAGTGGGCTCGGTATTTCGTACATACATGCATATGGGCGTATCTATCTCAAGACCTCCTGCTGTCTGCTCGATAAATCCATCCGCTGCTACGCTTATACGTATTCAGTGAATACACAGGGTCGACCATTTCTCTCACAGTTTATATTATTGAGTAATGAACAATTACGCTGAACACAACATCACAGCGCTGGATTCTTTGTTTTTTTTTTTTTTTTTTTTTTTTTTTTTTTGGTTTTGAGCTTTGAGCTTTGAGGGGGAAAAAAAGGAAAAAGGAGCCATCTGCTGGTGCCGACGGACCATTGAAACGTGCAGTCTCCACCGGACCGAAACGATTGACTGGCCAAGACCCTGATCCTTGCTGCTTGCACCCACCACACCCACACGAGCTCATGGCTAGTTCGATGAACGGCGGGCCAAGGACCCAACGGCCAAGAGGCCATAGATAAATAAATGGCTAGCAAGGACAGGTCAGCCACTGGGCTGCATATACGGGCAACTTCCTTTTTTTTTTTTTTTTTTTTTTTTTTTTTTTTTTTCGTAAAACCAAACACATTAGAAACGGCCAAAGGAAAGATGCCTCGTATGCGAGTTTTCGCTATGCGATCGGGTTACACAACGATTTAGCCGTCCCCATCCTCTCCCCCTGGCGCCCCCCGGGACGACAGGCCAACGTGTCTGGTCCCGAGGGTGGGGCGCGCAGAAGACGGTAGACACGGATGGATACAACTCGCGTGCTCTCTTTGCTGCATCAGGTTTTGCATGTGGTCGTATCTACACGGGGGTGGCGGGCAGGGGCCATCGACTTTTCACCTACTTACTACCTAGCTACGCACCTTGCGTAGTTACTTTTGCAGGTTGAGAAGTGGCTGTGACGCGGAGCGGGAGTCGACATACGGAGCCGGACTGGGTGCGGTGGTACACGTACCCAGCTGTGCACTTCCAACAGCAATCGGGAGACGGGTGCGAGGGAAGGATCGGCGCACCCGGGACTGGTCCTTGGTAGTACCTAGTAGTTTTGGTCCAAGTTGACCGGGGTGTGGCTGGCCACAAGGGGTGGGATTCCGTGGGATGAGAAGTGCGGTGCTGTGCGTGCCATTCTGTGGGCAGGGACAGTATCAGTTGATATCCTCCCAAATCGCTCATCTGCCGCTACTTGTTTCAATGGTTGGACGTGGAAGTGCTGTCTGTGAAACAAGGAACAAATGCAAACGCGTCCCAGAAACGCGTGACTGAGAAAACCATCGTACCTGGGCAGGTGCGCAGTGGGCACGGGTACTCTGGACGTAAAAAACCTTCTTTTTGTGCCACACGCGGCGATCAGACATCCATTGGTGGTGACCTTGTACAAGCTGGCAGCTGGCAGCTGGCAGCTGGCGCTAGCAGCGAGGTTTCCCCTCTCGAATTCGTTCATTGCTCACGCCATTCAACCCATCAGTCAACCCATCACGCCTCGTCCTTTCCATGCATCCATCGGCCACGGAGAGTTTTTTTCCCGAGGCGCCAGGACAATAGAGGTTCCAGTATCCACCACACGGCGCCGGCGTGGAGTCCATCAGACATGGCTCCGCCGTCGATTCCATCTTGGTTGCCGATTCGTTGTGTGCGGACCTGACGACATGTCATGTTTCCAGAGCCAAGGACCTGATTGCCAAGTCGTCGTCAGTCGTCTGGCCGGTGCATGTGGGCGGCTCGCACGGCTCGCACTTCTTGGCGGTTCCCTGTGCATCTGTCCATCCAAACCTTATCACCCACCCGTCGCCATTCAGCATGGCATGGATCATGGAACCCTTGGATCATGGAACCTCCTTCTTCACCCCATGCCACCCCCCGATCCGATCTCGATTCTCGTCCTTGTTCGTTTTCAATCTGTTCTTTCCCTCTACGCAACTCCCCAATCTCCCAATCTCTCAATCTCTCAATCCCTCACACTGCTAGCCTGCGTAGAGTCTTGAGGTGATTCTTTCTTTCTTTCCTTTTTTGCATCTACACACTCTTTTCACCTCGCATTTTCAACAGTTATTGTATTGTTGCGCCGCCAGTCGAACTTCTCGGCATAGCAATTATTTCAACGTCCGTCTGGTCTGGCAGTACGAGGCATTACATTACGTCCTTGACCAAATTTGACGACAACTCCCATCAAATCCGTCACCCCCAATTCCCAACCTTCCCCGTCCGTCATTGACTCCCTCGTAAACAACGCACCAGCAGCCGAAGCAGATTGATTCCCCCGTTGGCCACGTGGGTACAGAATTATTCTGTTATTATCCAGCAGTCTGACGTATCTTCCAGTTTCTCGAGGGCTTGGCAAAGCATAAAAGAGCGAGACAGAGAGAGCCATCGAGATAGAGAGACAGAGAGAGAAAAAGAAGGAGAAAAAAAAAAACACGGCGTCGTCTGTTCGACAACCTCAGAAGCCAATACCTCATTTCATTGCAGACTGATCAGGCAAACCCAATAACCCGCTTGGATCCGCCACCTACATCCAAGCTGCTTGCTGGTCGCACTTTCCCTCACCCTCGACACCTCGATTGGGCGGCCAATATGGCCAGTTCAGTACAAGCAGATGACCCTCATGTCAATGAGCAACAACGAAGCCCATTACTAGAACATCATCAGGCTGCCTCTGAGCCGTTCCCGGAAGTCGAAGACCAGTATTCACCCGAACATGAGGATCATGATAACGTCCGAGAAAAACTGTCTCCTGCTTCTATGGAAACCCTCAACATACTCCAGTCACACGACTCCCATGAGATCGAGATGACGGCCATGAGCCCCATGATGAATCGGGCCGAGACCAATCGACTCAACGATGACTTGGAACTGCTACGAGCCGAACGCTACATTTCCCACCAACAGCATGAAGCAGCAGCTGGTGTTACGTGGACTCATTCTAAGACACGAGCTCACAATGTCGAACCCGATGATGCCTTCAATCCAATAGTGAACAAGGAGGAAGCTGTCAAGAAGAAGAACCAGGACGCAACCCTGTACAAATTCTGGCTTTTTCTGAAAAAATTTCCTCGATCTGTGCGATACGTTGTTTACTTGTTTCCGGGAGCCGCCTTGTTGCTGATTCCCGTTCTTCTTGGTGCTTTGAGGTACAGCGATGGCAGCAAGCTTATTGGAGGGCCGGGAGGCGTCGAGTTGATGTGGTTCGGAATTTGGCTCGAAATTGTTTGGGGTTCCTTGTGGGTATCCCGTATGATCACCAGCATTCTGCCACCGCTCTTTCATGGCCTGGCGCGCATGGTCGGGTCGACAAACGCCAAGAAGTGGAGAGATATCGGGGCCCAGCTGGAACTTCACTTTGCCCTGTTCCTCTGGTTTCTTGCGATCCTCGTCTCCTTCAAGCCAACCAATGACGGGCACCGCCGTGGCACGCCCGACAAGGGCGAATCTGGGAATGACTGGGTGGACATCGTGTACAAGATCATCATCGCCCTCTTTGTTCTTTTCACGCTCAATTTTGTCGAGAAGATCTTGATTCAATGGATTGCAACTTCTTTTCATCAGCGGACCTATTCAACGAGAATCGAGAACAACAAGGGCGATGTGAGGCAGCTCGTCCAGCTTTACGAATACGCCAAAGCCAAGCTCGAGGACACGGACCAGTTTTGGCAGGATCGCGCGGGAGGAGGAACTCGTACTGCCAGCGGATCGCAAACTCCCATGGCTAATTTCCACCAGGGCGCCCGGCAAGTTCTTGGCAAGGTTGGTTACGTTGCCAACCGCGTGGGCAATGATCTCATTGGTAGAAAGGTCAACACCAACCTTCCTCGAAAAGTTGTTTCCGAACTGCTTCGCAACACGTCATCTGCCCACACGTTGGCGCGCCTCATCTATCGCAGTCTTGTTCGAGAAGATCGGGATACCGTGTATCCCGATGATATGGGGCTGGTCTTCAGCACCAAAGAGGAGGTCGACGCTGCCTTTGGTGTGTTTGACAAGGATCTCAACGGCGACATTTCCATTGAAGAGTTCGAGGCCGTCTGCAACGAGATTCACCTCGAAAAGAAGGCCATCGCGGCCTCCCTCAAAGATTTGGACTCTGTCATTGAAAAGCTCGACAAGGTCTTTGTGTGCATCATCATCATCGTCTCCGCCATCGTCTTCGTGGCCATTTTCTCCAGCTCGACCGCCGCGGGCCTGGCGTCAGCCAGTACCTCGATTCTAGGTCTCGCGTGGGTTCTCCAGGCCACAGCGCAGGAGTTTCTGCAGTCCATCATCTTTGTCTTCGTCAAGCATCCGTTTGATGTGGGCGATCGCGTCACGATTTACGGCTCGACCGGGGCCACCATGACGGGAGACGACTACTACGTGACGGAGATTTCACTCTTGTACACCGAGTTCAAGAAGCTTCAAGGTCACATTGTGCAGGCGCCCAACTCGCTGCTCAACACGTTGTTCATTCTCAACCAACGACGTTCCAACGGAATCTCGGATGTGGTCCCCTTGGAGTTCAAGTTCGGAACGCCCGCATGGATGATTGACGAACTCAAGGCCCGTATGCTTGACTTTTGCCTAGCCAACAAGCGCGACTATCAGCCCACCATCATTGCCGAGATGACTGGCGTGGACAAAGTCCGATCCTGCACCATGAACATTGTTTTTATCCACAAGACCAACTTCCAGAACGAGCTCCTTCGGTTGAACCGCCACAACAAATTCGTTACAGAGCTGGCCTATCAAATCGAACAGATTGGCATCCAGGGGCCCCTGCGCCTCGATCCCGGTGGCAGTAGGGAGTACCCCATCTTTTACGCCGGTTCCAACCCGCCGCCGTACAACGGCAAGGACCAAGCTCACGAGGAAGCCTCCGCGAGACATGCTCATCATGCTCCTCATCCTCATCCGTCGGGAATGATGCACAGCGGCATGCCTAGGAGGAGCAGCGTCCGCAGCATGGGGTTGTCCACCACCAACGAGGAGGCCATTGCGGGCTACCAAGACGTATTTGAGAACCGACGAGACCAGTCTCAGGCACGGCGCATGGAATCCATTCGAGAAAAAGACCTTGCCGAGAGAGCGGAAGCGGAGCAGGAACCACGCGCGTCGACCACGAGTGCCGCTCCCCTGACGCCGTCTCAATCGGTCGGTTCGCAGTCACGTACTCGTATCTTTGGCCGGTACCGTAGCGTATCTAAGAGTCTGCAACGGCAAGGATCACGAGATATTGTGTAGTGGCAAGTTGGTTGATGCATTGCACGTTAGAATGAAGGATTAAAACAACTGTAAATAAAGTATTTGTTGCTTTGGCTATTTAAAAAATTGATTTCAGATGAGCATATGGCACAATAAGACGTATGCATGCATATGATGGATACACGAGAGCACACCGACGGTAATCGACGTGGCCGCTGCCGCTCATCGTCAGGGAAGCCGGTGGTGCGTTTTCGTGGTGAATCAGATGGTCTTGATGCCGATTATGAACGGCAATCCGTGCATGGGCTCGCACAGGAACCCCGGTGACATGGCCGCGAAGCCGCCGACCAACCCCTTTCAATGCTGACGCCGACCTCTGATGGCCATGACAGCCGTGGCGGTCCTGCACTGGAACTCGGTGGCGTTGCCTGGCCGTGACGTGGTTGACGCTCATCTTGAATTCGGACTCGAGTGCCATCTCCGGCGAGACCGGCGCCTTCTCGGTGATGCATTCCGGGGGCTCGAGCTTCGGCCCCATCCGGGATGGCCCTCTTTCCGATGCAGCTGTTGGTCGAGCCGGTCTTGCCGAACCCGAGCTTGCTTGCGGTGCAGATGATGGTCCTTGACAGGACGCTGGACGTCCACCGCTTCAGGTTGTCGCAGTTGAAGTCGTCCTTGATGTCGCACTCGTCGCAGATTCAAGAGCCTCTTCTCGGCCAGTCCCATCACGGCCTCGGGGTCGGGCCACTTGGAGTTCTTGCCGAATAACATTGTGCGCAGAGGCAGGCAAGCGAAAGAGGAGCGTAGCTTCCCGCTTCTATTTCTATCAGATGGACCTCTTGTACGATTTCTGGATTATGGACTTCTTGGTCGGAAAATGCCCCGTAGGAAGTAGCTGATCAAACTCTAAATGCATTAGCAACGCGGTGTGAAGAGACATTACGCGACAAGGGGGGGGTGGTTAGGTTTATGGCAGCGGTCTGGAAAAAACACTGGCAGCCGAAGAAGCTAGTAAAAAGAGGAAAAAACAACTAGCGACGAAGGTAACAAAAAAGGGAAGAAAAAAAAAAAACAACCCATAGAGAAGCTAATAAAAAGAGGAAAAAGAGCGGGCAAAGGCAATAATCAAGAGGAAAAACAGCTAGCAAATGTAATAAAAAAGGGCAAAAAATATAGCTTGTAAAAAAGAAAAGAAAACGAGTGGTTAGTAAAGAAGGTCATAAGAACAGAGAAAAAAGGAAACACCTAGTAAAGGTAATAAGAACAGAAAAAAAAAAAAAGAAAACACCTAGTAAAGAAGGTAATGAAAAAAGGCAAAAAAAAAAAAAAAATAGAAAGGGGATTTAGTTTCGGCTTGAGAAGTCACGATGCTTTGCCTAATGAAGCGTAAACATCGTGCGAGAAGGCTATGATGTTGTTATGGTCTACTAACGTAGCCGGAGGACCGCGTGTACAGGAGGGTTTCCCTCTCTCGATAGCGAAGGACAACTTTGACTTTATGGACACTTAACCACCCTAACTGTGACGTGAGTGTTCCGTATTCTTGGGACCTTACGAAGCACTGCGCCTATTGCGTGGGTGCCCACAAGTTACGTGTGACGTCCAGCACGTAACAGATATAAAAGCTCTTTATTATGTTTTAATATTGTGAATTTCCTTGGAAAAAATACTCTTTAGTACGTGGTTCATCAAGATGGGGTATGTTGCAATATAGACTGCAGAAGCAACGTAGTGCGAAGAGACTTTGCACCGCAAAGGGGGGGGGGGGGGGGTGGGCAGCACTCTATAAGAGAAAAAAAAAACACTGCCAGCTAGCGAAGAGGGTTTTAAAAAACAAAAACTGGCAAAGAAGGTGATAAAAAGGGGGGACAAACAGCTTATAAGATGAAGTTGATAAAAGAGGGGAAAGAGCTAGCAAAGGTGATGAAAAGGGTAAAAATACAGCTTATAAAAAAGAAGAAAAAAACAGCTAGTGAAGCAGATAAGAAAAAAAAGGAAAAAAAAGGAAATACATAGTACACAAAGTGATGAAAAGGGAATAAATAAACAAATATTACTAATGAAAGGAGATTAGTTTCGGCTTAAGAAGTCACGACGCTTTGCCCGTCTCTATGATGCCGATAATTATGCGCAGCCATAAGGATCTAGTACCAGCAAGCCCAATAAAGAAAATCATCAACCTCTTGTTCGGCATTGCGGAGGGAGGCACGCATTGGTGGGCAACATACATATGTATGTATGTATGTATGTATGTACATATGTATGTATGTAGTCTAACCACTACCGCGAAAAGCTTAGAATAAACACTTCTGACTGAGCTGCCGTCCCCCACCCCCCGAGGGGAGAGTGTGCATTGTTGTGGCGATTCTTGTCAAACACACATACGCACATACACATACACCCAATCACACACAATGTGGAAGAGGTTGTTCCCTGTCCCCTATTGCTGCACAAGACAGCTGCTCACCGTCACAGGCGAGCACTATTGAAAGCACGACCCTTCTGGCATGACACTAGGACGCTGCGGAGAAGTTGCCCGCGCAAAGAAAGGGTTCGTCTTTGGTGCGGAACAGATGACGGCCGAGGGGGAGTACGATGCGGAGGACGGGAGGGCGGTATGTTGGGAGGGAGGCGGGAATGGGAATGGGAATGATTTCTGCAAAGTGCGAGCGGCGGACTGCGAGCGCAGCAGTGGAAATTAGAGAGATAGAAAAAAAAAAAAAAGAAAAAAGAAAAATAAAAACAGGGAAAAATACACAATGACATATGGCTGAATAGAGGGGTCGGTGGCGGACATCTCGGAATTTGGATCACAGCTGAGCCAGAACGCTTTCAGCCGCAAAAAAGGGGTGGCGTCTGGTCTGGTCCTTGGGCGGCCGGCCAGCTGTTGATGAGGTTCCGTGGGGTGCCTTGGCGCGCATTCTCCCTCTTGTGCTTGTGCATTCCTGGAATCAATGCGAGATACGTGGCTGTTCAGGTTGCAACTTGTCACAAGTCGTTGTTCGTGAGCTGTGTGATATCGCGACTTGGCGAGAATGCTACGACGGTGAGAGGCGGCGGCACGGTATTCTCCCGACGATCAAATCGAGTTTTATCGCGGGCGAAGAGCTGCCGGAACCAGAGCGTCCCTGTGGCCATGGCTGGCCTCCCGCCGAAATGGGAATGGGATTACGATGGCCGGCGCTGGTTCTATAAGTACACGCCCACCGGCCATGTCCAGTACCATTTTCCCTCGGAAGGGGACGAGTTTCCCCAGTTCGTGCAAGCGGGTGAGCCGGCGCCCAAGCTGGCTCCCGAGGAGCGGCTCGAGTCGCAGCAGCAGCTTAAGAGACAGACCATGACGGGCGGATCAAATGACGGCGCTTCGGTCTTCAAGAAGGCGGCTCCGCTCGGCATGTCTGCGACGGCCAGGCCCGTGAGCGCCGTGTGGGAAGGCGACGACGACGACGACGATGCTGCGGAAGAGCCAGACGAAGGCGTCTTTCAGCCGGAAAACTTTATGTTTCTGGGTCCTGGGACGTGTGCGGATGTGAGTCCCCTGAACGAGGACGAGGAGGAAGCTGCCAAGAGGGCCGTGGCGGGAGGGATGGCTGGGAAAGTAGAAAAAGGGGAGAGTCCCGTGGAGAAAGGAAGGACAACACCTACCATGGGGATGGAGACAAGGATCGAGGCTTGTCCAGCGCCATCTACTTTTGGAACAGACGCATCAAAGGCGAACCCCGAGGAAGCGGTGCTAAAGAGCGATGGTCTCGCGACGAACAAGGAGAACTCCCCAGCCATCGAAAGCCTTCCTGTTGGCGCCGATGTCGATACGTCACCACCAACAGTCGAAGAAGGCCAATACTCCGAGACCGTCCATGTACTCGACAGCCGTGAAATGCTCCTGGAGATACCGGAAGACGCAACAGCGTCGCACCGCTTCGACCCCGTGGGCATCGTGGCCGAAATGCCGACGGGCGAAACTGGCTTGGCACATATCGAACGGTATCCCGATCCTGTGGAAATCGCGGACAACTCGATACTCGCGCCCATCGAGACGATGCAACACACGATGACTGGCGCAGGGTTCGCGGAGCTGCCGGAAAAGAGCAGTAGTGCCGGTGCCGCTGGTGATGGAGGAGAAAAGAGCTTTTGCATCGTCAAGACGCCAACGGAGACGAAGACGTCATCGACAGGACGAGCGAGAGCAGCGACGGAGGCGACTACACTGCCGACTCTTGATACAGAACAGGGAGCGCATGACGCAGCCGCGCAGAAACAGCTTCCGGAGGCGCGGCAGTCTCGGCTTCAGCCTTCACGCCCAAGGACTGGCAGCGAACCGTCATCACGGCGTGCTTCCCGACTCGAAGAAGCGCATAGCACGGCTGGACAACAACTTGGTGGCACTCCTCCTGGCTCGTCTTTTCAGACTCACGGTCCGTTTCAGTCCAGTTATCAGGCTTATATGCCCGGCCAGACGAACGCGCCGCCGGTTGCCGCGTCAGAAAAGTACAACAACAACAGTAGACGACAGAGCATGCCTCTACAACGAGAGGCCTCGCTGATGCTGAAGCCGGGACGAGGTTCTGGCTCTGTAGACCTGAGCACCGTTCCCAAGGCGCTATCTCCGCCATATGAACCCTTGAAGATGGTGCAGACGATGGGAGGACAGTCTGAAGGGGTGCAACGGCGCGGCAAAGACAAAAAAGAGGATTGGGGGGCGGGACTTGCTCGTGTTCCGTCTGTGTTGAAGCCAGGTCGTAGTCGGGGGAATTCTGCACATGAGGTTGCTCCTGTTCAGCAAGTACAGAAGGAGCAGCAACAATCGCAACAGAAACAGCAACAAAAACAACACCAAGGGGGACAGGAGATGCAGACATCGGAATCTGCTGCACAGCAAGACCCAAGCCACACCCGGGCAATGTATAAAGTCCCGTTCGTGCTGGGTCCCGCACAGGAAGCATCAGCAAAAGAGCCTGGACTCCTGATCACCGGGCGACAGACAGTCAGGAATACAGCCCAGTCAGGTCAAGCCCGATACGATGCGTCTCCAACGACGGAAGTCTCTGCTCCTTCGGGGACGGCCCAGTCTCAGACGAATTCTTCTTCTCGGCAGATTGAGAATGCGGCAGGACCGCGGCGGCAGCAGACTGTGCTGGGGACGATACACCATGATCCTGTCCGTCCTGCTATTGCGCGGCCGAATCGGTCAGCGGAATTCATTTCCGGATCCCGTGTTCAGAATCATCATCATCAGCAGCAGCAGCAGCAGCAACAGAACCAGGACCATCATCAATCTCAACAGGCTGCTTCGGCATCGCACCTGAGAGGCCCTCTGTTAAAAACGATTCAAGACGTGGCTGCTGATCAGCATCGTCCACTTGCAAAGGCCGCCTCTGCCACTCAGCTTGCTTCTCATGCTGCTGCATCACCACCCCAGCAGAATGAACAGAAGCCACCCCCTGCTGCCTCTTCAATCTTCGACGTCCCTCCCCTACGACATGTACACAATGCAGCAGCAGGCCAGCCGATCAAACCACAGAGCCCGCCGAGTGACCATTATCAGTCAGCTACGAGTCGACCGCAACCGGATCCGTTGGGACTCATACGTCCTGACCTTCGCAGAGTCTCTGCCTTTAGCCCTGAGGATTCTCCTATTCGGCCTCGGACGGATAGTCAGGTTTCGTCAATGAGTCAGTCGCCCGCAGATTCCTCCAGACGTCGATCTTCGAATGCGCTTGATTCGAGCTTCACGCCTTCACCTCCCACAGACAGTGCTTCTGCGCTTGGACTGAACCATCAGTCTGCTGCCACTGTCGACCGCATGTCAGCAGACGCCCCGACACAGAGTCCACCTGTTCCAGCCAAGATTCGAGAACATGCTGAGGGATCCTTCTTCCCCGCTCAGAAAAGTCCTGATGGGCGGCCTTGTAAAGACAAGCCTCGACCAGAGGAGCACCCGCACCGACAGCAATACCAGCCACCGGCTGTCGACTTTCCTCAGTCGCCATTGCAACCAAGCCAACAAGAGCAACTACGTCCAGGTATTCCCCCCAAAGTGCCTCTACCGCACCCATCGCAACAGCAATCTCAGCCAAGCTCCGAGTCGGACTATCCCGGCGAGCATCGTGTCAAGTCCCCTAGGTGCCATTCTGCTCCGGCAGCCCCTGCTAATCAAGGAAACAACGTCACGGCGTCGTCGTCGGGGTCTGGACATTTACTCGGTAGTATTGACGAGCGAGAGGGCCAAGGTCAGACGTCTAGGCCAGGTTCCACACCACATGCAACGCGACCAAGCTCAGTGGTCTCTAGCTTGCGGCAGTCGATTTCCGATACGCCGTCTAGCCCTCAGCCGCAGTCGTTGACTCCAAGCCAAGGTGCAGGTTCAGGACAGCAGTCGTCAGGACAGCCTCCCATGGCGCAGCCTACAATCCGCAAATCGTCTTTTGATCAGCATCCTCCGGGCGCGATGTCGACAGGCCAGATGCCGAGTCAGATATGTCCCGAACCACTCCCTGTAGGTTTCTTTCCAGGACATCCTTCGGGGCAATGGAGTCCAGCGGCAAGCCAAGGATACCCCCTTCAAGGATTTCAGGGGCGTAAAGACAAGGAAAAGAAGTGGACAAAGTGGTTCAAGGGTAGTAGCAGAAAATCTAACGCACCGCTGCAGGCTCAGATGTTGCCTCCGCAGCCAGGACCTATTCCGAGACCTATTCCGGGAACTGAGCCACATGCATGGACAGGTGGTCCATTTAGTCCGGCCCATATCCAGCAGCCGGGACAGCAAGGTCCGACGGGGACGGGTCCGCGAGGTCAAAGACAACGGCCAAGCAGTATGTCGGACTCTGCCTCGATTCCTGCTTCCGGAGATCCTGATGATCGGAGCCGGTATGTGCATGGTCGACCGTTGTCCCCTAGACAGGCTCCGGAGCTTTTGCAGCAGAATCTAGACCCTGGTCTCGGCTCCAGGACAGCATCTGCGCTTCCTCCCTGGAGACAGGTGCTTCAGGGGCAAGCTTTCCAACGTCAGGATGAGCAGCGGCGAGAAAAAATGCCTCAGATGCTCTCGGAACCTGTATCAGAGGGGCATCAACTTTGCCCCGGTCAAAATGTGTCATTTCGACAAAGCCATTCGTCAGGAAACCAGTCAGGCTCTCGACAGATTTCTCACGCACAAAATACAAGTCAGTCGTCAAGAGCAGCACAACGGCCTTCTCGTCCTCCTCCTCGGCCTCTCTCAGGGCAAACGCCGCCTGGACAGGCCTATTACGGACAAGCACATCCTCTCAGCTTGCCTCTCAATTCTCCGCAGCAAGGCTGCACGAAGACAACTCAATCAGGCTTCCGGCCCCAAAGCCAGTCCAGCGGCGTAGTCCGAGGCGCTGCTCTGCAAAAGACGCCATTGTCCCAGCAGACGCAATCGCGTAGCGAGCAGCTGGATCCTGTGCCAGCATCGATCTTGGTCGACCCCAGAGGCAGCCGCCCAGCAAATATGCAGACTACTGAGGGAAGAGTAAACGAACACGTCGCGGCAAGTAATATATGGGCGCAAAAATCAACGATGGACTACTCGGGTGGCGATTGGGGGGATCAGGCCAACTGGAACCGTGGTTAATTTACTTGGACTCTTCTTCTTCTTCTTCTTCTTGTCGTCTCTTTTTCCGTCTCTTTGATTCAATTCATATCATACCCAGATGTTGCTAATTCGCATATTCACTGGAGTGGTGGAAAGGGATTGTCTCCAACGGTTTATCAGCAAGCGTGTAGGACGAGTGGTTGGGTGTAATTTGAGTAAATATTCTGTGGCAGGGTGTCAGCACGGCCAGTTCTCTGTTTGGCTTGAATTTTTTAAAGTCGAATCTGACGTTGCTGTAAACGTATGTATGTAAATGCTGTTCCATTCTAGCAAGAATACAAGCATTGAAAAGGGACAAAGAATTGGGCGTCGCCGCGCTTCGCCAATGCAGAAGCCCCCGATTAGTGATAGCGCAGCGCCCACCTTACAGCCTCATAATTTAGGCAGTCATGTCCAATGTCCCAAGCTCCTTCTTTAAATGGATGATTACATGCACGTGACATCGCGTCACAGGCGCGGTTGGGCGCCACGTATCAAATGACGACCAAAAAAATCCAGGGCCCAATGACTTTACTCAGTTGTCACAAACGCAGAGCAATGTTCTGAGAACCGGGATCATGACGCGCCTTGAAACTCAGGACAGTCAGGTGATTCTGGACGCCCTCAGGGCGGAATTGGGGTTTGGCACGGTACGTACCCGACGCAGTGAATGGCAGCGGGTGCGCAGTCACCCTGGTCTGGGTGAACCGTTTGTGCTGATACTTGGAATAGACGAGGAGCTCGCCAGCCGGGCACGTTTTCAAAGTGAGCAAGCTTCCTTCTTCTTTTTCTTCTTTTTGCCTCTTTTTTCTCTTTCTCTCTTTTTTTTTCTTTTTTCTCTTCTCTTCTTTGGTGATTCTTGTTCTTGTTGAGAAGAAGCAATGTCCTCGAAGGTTTCACCTTAGACTCTCTGACTGGTTGCGTGCAGAAACCCAGCTTCGTGCCTGCGACGCGGCCCACTCCCACTCAGGTACGTTGTTGGCCAGTTGGACATCCATGTCCGCAGCACGACAAGGATGTCACTGACCACAACCCTGTCTCCCCTCCAAAAAAGCAAGAAGCAGGCAGCACTACCAACAACAACAACCGTGACGACGTGTTGACGAACGCTGCTCGCGTGAATGCACCTCAAAGAGATGGTCTGCAACACGCAGACAACCTGCCAGATAGAGTGCCTATTGACAGTGTTCACGACGACTACGGCGACGGCGGTTGCGACGACGCCTCATTGGCCGTGACCAGCAAAATCCAACATGAGGACCGATCTGCTACATTAAGCGCTGAAAACAGACCTTCACTGGTGCCTGGTCCGAGGATGGACAGCTCGCAACAAACCCCTACACAGGTCAACGAAGATCGCGACTATGAGACGTTCTGCGGTCCTTTGTCATCGAGCCCGGCTGACCCCACACAATTGACCAGCAATGGCGAACCACGAACGCTCGACCCTGATGACACTGGAGCCGTTAACTTTGGAAGCCTGAGTGACTTCCCGCGACCATCATCCCAAGTTTCCGAGGATGGAGGCTTTGAGAATTCACGGGGACAATGGAGGCTTCCAACCGATGATCCGACTCCCTATAAGCCGCATGATCCTCCAGCTGTGCTGCAGACTCCTGTGTTGTCCTTGTCCAAGAATCCGTTTGGAAGCAAGAGCAATGATGGCACTGTTCCGTTTGAAGGCACTCAGCTCTTTGGGCAGACGCAAATGCTTTCATCGGCAGTGAAGGTAGCCACTCCCACATCTACGCGTCCCTCGCCAGCCGTAATCTTCAACTTGGTAGAAACTTCTCCGCTGAAGAACCGCACGAATGTTTCCTCTCCAACCGAAATGCAGACCTCGAGCCCCACCAGACCAACTGAAATTCCCGACACTTTACTCAAGGACAAGAACCTTTTCATCATCACAGAAGAAACTCCAGTGCCTCCTCACTCGCCAAAGGACGATTTGATTCCCGAATCACCCACTACATCGAGACTGGCTGTTGGTCATCAACCAATGGCGTACTACGAGCCCATGAAACACTCACAGGAGCGCAAAGGCTCCGATGAGCGATTGCAACAATCGAACCACCATGTCAATGACTCCGACGACGAGACTTTTCAAATGCTACAACGGAAGAGGCGAGTGGAAAGAAAACGTGCTGCGGCGGCGAAAGAAATGGGCAAAGTGAGCTTTGTCAGGACGCAGCGCAAACCATTGTCGCCGCCCACTGAACGGCCTGGAAAGAGGAGAAAAGTCAGTATTACCGCCGATGAAGACCAGGATGACGAGAGCAAAGCAGATGGTGTGGCCTCGGCTTATGTAGGGGATTCACAAAAGACTGTGTCGCAATCGTCAGAGCTGCCACCTAAGAAATTAAATGAGGCCAACCCGAGTGAGGAGGAGGTCCCGCATGTTGGGCTCGAAGAAGCTGAAGAAGCTCTAGCAGACGACGGACCCGCGCTGCCTGCGCAAAATTCCGAAACGCGGGCCATCGTTAACGACGAGATCATCCCCGCTACTAGTCCACTGCGGTCATCATCTGCCCTTTCCCCGCGAGATGCGCCTTCGGCATCAGACCCACAACTACCGATGCTCCGACGCAGCGAAACAGAGAAAGAGGCAGATTTAACAGACTCGGCAGACTCTTCCTTATTGCCGTCCACACGTCAACGGCCTTGCCGGACATACGGCAGACGAGGTCTTGCAAAGCAAATTGCAAAGCAAACACGCCTAGCCTTGGTGTCGACTGCGGATACTGAGGCCGATGGTGGCCTCTTAAACCATGGCCTTGAGCTACCGCCAACGCAGTCACTGGACGAGAACAATCACGGTGCAGAAACAGAGAAGGCAGAAGACACATCCAAGCCTCCGAGTGCATCAATGAGTTCCCATCTTCAGCCTACACGGCAAACCGGCACGCGATCAACTCCGCGAGACTCTCGTGTCGCTCATCGTAGGACGGTGGTCAAATCTTCCAGTTTGACCGATCTGTCAGGCACACCTGCTCCATCTTTCAACACCACTTCAGGTGCTGGTCGGAGCTCTGTTGCATCAGAGAGACCCAGATCAATCAACCTGGTATCATCTGAAAGGAGTATGCGGACTTTGCGCAGAGGGACCACTCGATACACCGCGACACCTGAGTCGCCACAGCCACTGATCAAGGCCATGAGACTGTCACGGCGATCATTACGACTAGATTCGGACTCTGCTGATGAGCTGCATCGCTCGCCGTCCAGATCGAATCGCTCAATCCGACCGACAAGCCTGGGTCTGGCATATCGAAGTCGCCGGTTATTCGAAGGCATGGTTTTCGCTCTGTCGTTCTCGGATACCCAAACACAGCGAACAAAACTTGAAGCCAAGATAACGCAGGCAGGTGGTTTCATTGTCCACGAGGGATTCCAAGAACTATTTGAGCCATCCTCTGTGCTCCACACCAGCTCGGCGCGGGAGGAGGGTCACGACTATCTCACGCTGGCAAGCGCCAACATGGACTGCGGCTTTACTGCGGTCATTGCAGATTCTCACTCTCGCAAAGCCAAGTACATGCAGGCCTTGGCACTGGGTTTGCCATGCCTGGCTCCCCAATGGGTAAACATGTGCTTGAAGAAGGGCGAGATAGTAGATTGGATGCCGTACCTACTCTGCGCGGGACAATCCCAAGTCCTCGGAAACGCCATCCGATCGCGCACTCTATCACCGTATGACGCACTTGAGGCTAAGCTAGCCGACGTTCTCCAAGAGCGAGACAAGCTCCTCGAGGGCGAAAAGCTTCTCATCATCATGGACCACAAGAAGCTACGGAGGGAAGCGAAGCAGCAATATCTATTTCTGGTTCTCGCGCTGGGTCCCTCTCTCATTTACCGTGTTTCCACGGTGCAAGACGCTGGTAGCGTGGTTCGACAGGCCGAACAGAGCGGATCTCCGTTTGGATGGGTGTACATGGAGTCATCGACATGCACGATTGAGTCGGTGCTGGCGGCGGCGTCGGTGGTGGGGCAAAGCACAAGCAAGAGGAAGCGGCGTTCCGGGGTTACGGAACCGGTGGGAGAGACGTTGAACGTCTTGACAGATGAGCTTATGATTCAGAGTCTGATCTTGGGCCGAATGGTAGAAGGAGACGAATTGGGTTGAATTCATTGCAAGGGTGGCTGGCTGATGGCTTGTCTGTGTTCCTGTTGGAGTCTTTGTACACTGGTGTTTGGACTGTGGCTACAGTGTGGGCGGTATGGACTGGGTATTTGTGTTTCAGGAATGAAATTTCCACGTGCTAGCCACTTGATCACACGTCTGTCTTAACCACAACCTTTCTCTGATTCAAGTGCCCGAGTGGTGTTCAACTCATCGCTTCATCTTTCTGCCAACTACGGCATCTAGCGCCGTTGCCGTCATGATCTCGTTGATCAAGGCACTACGGTGAGATAGTCATGATGCGAAGGAGGGTCCCGTTGATTGTGACAGATTCTCTTCTCTGAAACGAATCCAAAATCCATCTTTTTTTTTCTTCTATTTTTTCTTCTATTTTTTTCTTCTATATTCTTCTTCTATATTTTTCTTCTCTATTTTTCTTCTATATTTTTCTTCTATATTTTTGTTCTATATTTTTGTTCTATTTTTTCTTCTGTATTTTTCTTCTATATTTTTCTTCTATATTTTTCTTCTATATTTTTCTTCTATATTTTTCTTCTATATTTTTCTTCTATATTTTTCTTCTATATTTTTCTTCTATATTTTTCTTCTATTTTCTTCTCGTTTTGCCTTTTACATCGACGTTATATTGGAACACGTTGCCACGTTGGCTATGGCTTACGTTACAATTGTCCTACGACGTAGAGGCAATCGGTAATCCATTCATCATTCCCTCTGGTCCAATGATTGGTTGTTGTCCGATAATGCACTTCCAAGAATAGCACGTTAAGTGTTTGCCATTGTCTTTTTTTTTCTCCTTAATTGTTCCTTCCTTTTTTTTGGAACCGCGCAATGAAGTGTAGATGCAGGTCCATATTCACAGCCTCGCGGGCTAGGCCCCCGCGCGCGGTGTAGGAAGATGAAGCTATTGGTTATGCATCCTGGCTGCCCCTCCTCTCGCTTGGCTCGGGTGTTCTCTCTTCTCTCTTTCTACCCCTCTTTGTCTGCTCTCTCTCTCTCTCTCTCTTTCTCCCGCCCCCCCCCTTCAACTTATCAAATGTTAACGTCTCCTCTCGGTCAGTCCCACTCAATATTTGGGAAACCACGCACCTCAACAACAAGTACCATTTAAATCAACGTCAGCAAAGACCAAAGTTGGCGCAGACCGCGCATGACACAGAGACAGGCAAGATGAGCACTACTTCCGGGGCCGAAAATATGGAGGAAGGCTCCTATGCCAGGTTAGTCTGTTGCTTATATTTTCTCACTTGAAGTGTGCCGAGGAAGCGAGTTGCATAAGTGGGGGAGCAGAGAAAGGTAACAAATGTACAGCTTCATGGCTTCCAGGCCGTTTGAGTTCGTGGTAGGACCAGAGAAAAAGGCCTTTGCTATCCACTCGGCACTTGTGGCGAGCCAGTCTGCAGTGCTGGAGAGACTCGTGAATGGGGATATGAAAGAGGCAAAAGAGGGGTCTGCGGTGTGGGAGCATGTGGATGAGCAGACGTTTATTAGGTTCAGCCAATATGCGTACATGGGGATATACCGCTATCCTTCTTTTCGACCCAAGCCGGAGCCGTCGCCGGAGCCGTCGCCGGAGCCATCGCCGGAGCCGTTGCCGATGCCGATGCCGGAGCCGCAGCCGGAGCCGCAGCCGGATGCGTACTGGAATCCTGACGTCGAGGAAAGTCCGAGAATCTATACAGCCTTGACGGGCGGTAGAGAGTCTTGCGGAAAAAAGAAGAAGAAGAAAGTACGTCGGCCTATTTATCTCCCCTGTCCGAATTGCAGTGGACCCGTAGAAATGCCCGAGAAAGAATTCAAAACCAAAATGAAATCGGAGATGAGAAAAGCTAAACAACTATGGGCCGCCTTCAAATTTCAACTGTCTTCATCTCATCGTTATATGGTTATGAAGCTGGGCTCCCCTCTTGGCGACGGCGAGGGAAACGATGCAGAGCTGTTACTTTGCCACGCCAGACTCTACGTTTTTGCAGAATGCTACGATATTACACCATTGATGCATCTTGCGCTATGCACGCTGCACCACGTCTTGGTCAAAGTTCCGCAAAGCAATGACATGGCAAGCATGACCGTCAAGCTCCTGCTGTATTGCTATGAAAATGATACTCCCGAGGCCCTGAGAGAAATTGTGGTGGAATACGCCGCATGTCACGTGGAGCATCTTTGGGGGCTGTCCCAGTTTCAGGAGCTTTTGCAGACGTTCGGGGAGTTCTCGATGAATCTTGTCAAGGCTTTGCTGGATAGAATTGATTGAACATGCATCGTGACAGGGCGGGTGAGCACGTTTGACTGCGTGGGTACGTTTATGGGATGTTACGAATCCATGCGGGTGATGTATGTTCGTTGAAGCAAGTATTCGTGCTCAATGGGGACTTTTGACAATCCGGCCATTCGAGAATGCATATGTCTCAAGGATAGCAGGCCGTGACTATAAGAGAACGAGTCGAGAAATGAGAACAACACAGGTCAGATAATACATTGAGAAGTCAAAGAGACACCGGTGCAGCACTTTATGGTTGAATGAAGGGCACAAATCATCATGGTGACTCAGATAGACTTGGGATGGCAAGAAGTGCGTACGCGTGGTCTATGACTTGGACGACTGCAGGTTCTGCACCAGATTTGGAGCTGGTCGCGCAACAGTGGCCCAGAGTTATGTACTAGGCACGAGTACTCGGAGCCCGTATGCATTGCGTTGACCGGAGACTTGACTCGAACCCGTGTGACCGGGGCATGTTTGATCGATCGATGGGTTATGGCGGGAAGTTGGAATCTGCGTCGGGACTGGAGTTCACGATTGACAGTTCGAAGTTGAACGGGAACCGAAGTTGTAGTGCTGCGCAGTGCGGGCCTCCGGCAATGCGGCAATGTCGGACGACATGCCCCTGCTCCTCACCGTTGTGGATGGAGACAAATCCCCACTACGGGCAACGCGCCATCGTATTGGGCTCTGCCTCACTGGGCTGTATTAACTAAAAGGGAAGGAAATAATGACCAGGCATCATCTCCCCAGGGGCCACCCCACCTTCCGCCTACCAATAAACGCGCCAGCAAAATGACGTCGACAGCAGAATTGACTTGTCGGCATGGGTTGAATCCCGTGTGCCGGCGTGGACTTTTGGAAACAGCGACGGCAAGCGACTTCCCTCCCTTGCTCGCGTGGTTCTTGTGACCCTTTCAGAGTTGAAATTGGGGCAGTCGCGCCCCATCCAGGCCCAAAGCCGCCGGTCTAGCCATCGCCATTCTGTCCCGGTGCTTCCTTCCATAAACTCCGTCCTGCTCCCGAGGCGGCCCTAGACGGATCTAGACGGAGCTCCCGACTCCTGACGCGGAAATCTTGCTTTCCTGTCCAAAGACCACAACAGTCGATTCGACCATGTACGGAACTCGGAGACGGCGCTGGCAAGATCTGCCATGCCGAAGCAACCGTTGAGAATGTCTGTACAAGGCATATAGGCCTCGGGGTGCCCATCTCCTGCTTGTCCCCGTGCGTGGTCTTTCCTGGCTGCAGTCCTTCTTTTTTTTTTTTTTTTTTTTGGCCATTGCAAGCAGTTCACAATATCCATGCTGCAGGACACGCCAACGCTGCTGTCGAATCTGGTGGCTGGTCTGTCTTCATCCGAGTCGCGTCGAGTCGAGCGACGGAGAACATTACTATTTTGCTCTCGTGCTGTCGTTCTTTCCTTTCATTTTCGGGACCTGCCGTCTTACCACTTTCTGGCGCCGTAGACCACCATGGCACTGGGCGCAATCCTGGAGCCGCTTGTTGTGGTGACCTTGTTATTCGGCGGTGCTTGGTTCAATAGAAACAGGGACTATAGCTTGAGAGAAAGTCGACCAACTTGGGCTCCTGTTGATGGCAGTTTCAAGAAGAGCGATGAGTTTCGCAAACGTGATTCTTCACAAAAGAGCCCCGAATCTTTCTCAGAAAGCAGCTGGGGCCAGTCTGGCTTGCTATCGTTACACGATCCTGCCACGCAGCGTCGCCGGAGGATCACCATTATGGGCTACGAAAGACTTGTCACTTCTCCAAACACGTTGGTCTTCAAGGACAGATTTCTCAGCAGGGTGCTGCGAAAATTTCCCTTCCTGGTTGAGGCTTGGTACTGGGCACTGATATACTGGGTAAGGACGAAGGCGCCCTCCTTGATTGCGTCTGCAATGGATAAGTTCATCTGCTAATATTCATCCAGGTCTATCAAATCGGTCGCGCTTTCACCGCTTTGGCCCTGAGCGAAGATACTGTCCATGTCGCTCGGCGACATGCTCTGGAGGTGATTCATCTCGAACAGCGACTACACATCCTTTACGAAGTACCTATTCAGAGGTTCTTCCTGCAGCACTCGACAGTCATGCAATGGATCAATCGAGTCTATTCTTTTATCCACATACCTGGCACTATCTTCTTCCTCGTTATGCTGTATTTTGTTACCACGACCCAAACCCGTCGTGTGGCGACTGAGGGCGTCCAAGCCGACAATGGCTGTGCTGGTCCTGCACTATACGAGGCTCGACGACGAACAATGGCGGTTTGTAATTTAATTGCATTTGTTATTTTCACGTTGTGGCCTTGTATGCCCCCGAGGTTGTTGAGCAACCCCCAGTACGACGGAGAGAGCGCCATGGAAGCCAAGAGCTTTGGGTTCGTCGACACAGTTCATAGTGCCGATGGAGCGAGCAGTGTTTGGACGACGAACAAGTTCTGTAATCAATACGGTGAGTAAGCCTGGGATTTTCCAGACCCCTAGTCTATGAACCCTAGCCCGGGAGCCTTAGCCCGTGAGACGCGGCTTGTGACTTGTAACTAATACCTTGACAGCGGCTATGCCCTCATTACACTTTGGGTATTCGTTGCTGATTGGATTGACGATTGCGATGTTTCCGCTTACCGGTCCTCATGTTACATATTGGAAGCGCATAGGCATGGCTGTACTGGGAATGTCGTATCCGATGCTTATTCTCACGGCCATCGTGGCTACGGCAAACCACTTCATCCTCGATGCTGTCGTTGGAGCCATTGTTTGTGGTGTTGCCTGGCATGCGAATGGAATTCTGTTGAACTTGCTAGTCCTCGAAGACCACTTGTTGTGGATGTTGAGAATCCACAAGCCGACTAACGGGACGCAACGCGAGACGGCATTTGACTCCGAACAGCCCATGGGGTGGTTTCTGAATCAAGTGTAGCCTGTTGTGTTTATCTGCAGCAATGGTAGAAGCCGCGAGGGGAGTGTTTGAGGAGCATTTTATAATCTTTAATTGTCAGCGAAAGGGGCGGATCTTTTGGGCTTGTATTCATGTATACCCCTATCTTGGTTGTTGTGTAATTGGACGGGGATGTAGAGACGTTTTTTTTTTTTTTTTCCGCCATTGTGTGACCAAGATGAAGTTTGCGTGGACGAATCACCCCGTCTTTGTAACGTTAGCGGGCACCACAGCCAGAGTGCGCGAGGACGGGCCGCGTGGACAGCGGGGCATCTGCCCAGTGCCCAGTGCCCAGTACCCAGTACCCACATGCCACATGCCACATGCCAGCTGCTTTTCGTCTGACGTCATCATCATCGATCCATCAGCCACGCCATCGACTACGACGACTCGAGGCGCGGCTACTCCTTTTGATTCCGTGTGAGCGGACAGAGAGTTTGGTAGGGTTTCGTTCTTCTTTCGTAGGAAACCGTCTTGACGCCGAGTTGTGACTGGGAACTACTGCCTGCACAAAAACACTGGTCACTGGCACCGCTCACTGGCACCGCTGCGACATACTGTATTGGAGTGCGCACAGCAGAACTGCTCAGCGCATCCTGCCCGCCCCGCACTGTGCAGCCGTCTCCTCGGCGTTCGCCACCAGACAGACCAGACCAGACAGCGTCACGTCAACCACCCTTGTTGAGGCTTCGCCCTTGGACAGGCCCGGATCATGACCCTGTCTCGTCGAGCAGACCACTCAGCCAACCATTCAGCCGACTATTCACGCGGGCATTCGGCGGCACGATCTGCATCACCATCCGCAAGCTTTTACGCCATGACTGACGACGAAGAGGCCGGCTACAACACCATTACGCACACCGAGACGGGCAGAGGCGTGAAGCTGCTATTTTCCAAGAGCAAGGTACGTCCTACGGCAACACACTTTTCTGCAGAGGCCGTTTTTGCGCGCATGCCGACTCATCGCTTGTTGTGGACAGGTCTACGTACACCCAACGCCATCCTCCAAGGACAACATTCCGGGATATGTTGCCCTGTTGCAGCAAAAGCACTCCTCCGTCTCTGGGCGGCCAACGTCATCATCGTCTCACGAGTCTGCCTCACCAGCTTCCTCTGATCTGCTCTTGGCCTGGCTTCCCGAATCCGCGCTTGGCGATTCAGCCGACATTTATGTCAAAGTAGACCTTTGCGGCGGCGACTCGCCTCCCAAACAGTCGTATCTTGTCCCCCCCCCGCCCACAGTCACCAGCCAGAGCAGCTCGGTCGGCGGCTATGCGTTTGCGATCCCCGTCAGTGCCATATACTCTCTCCTCGTGCGCCCGCCGAGTGTGGGTTGGTGGCACGGCTCCATCATCATCAACTCGCGCGCGGGAGACAGCTTCCCCGCGCTGTTCTTCCATGACAACGAATGCCAGAGCACCATCTTGCAGAAGAAGAAGCTGGCCAGGGACAACTTCGACCCCTTTGGCGAGTCGGGCCAAATGTTCTGGGGTGCCGACGAAGTGCTGAGATGGGTCAAGAGATATGTCCAGGTCGAGAGATCGGCTGCCGAGCCGAACATCTATCTGATTGAGCCGAGCAAAGAGGACTTGGAAGGGTTCGGCGGAGTCTCTCGCGGCCGCGCACCATCAAAGGCCAACCAGGAGTCTCGGGCCGGAGCCAGCCGGGACGCCGAGATGGATCCTTTTATCAAGCTGATCAAAGAGACGGGCTGGAACATCATGAATCAGTTCAGCAAGGTCACGACGTTCACGAGGAGGGCAGCCCAAGATCTCGCCGACAAGAACAACTTACCCCCCCAGGTGAGGCGATTGTTGAAAAACCCCGAGGTGCAGACCTTGCAGGATGAGTTTGACAGTGCGAGGATCTATCTTGCCCGGTGGGCTATGGGCATTGCCGAGCAGAGCGAAAGGGATCGACGCGGTCGTATCTGGACCGTCAAGGACGTGGTGGACCTAGAAGACACGGATGTTGGCGAGTTCGAGCTCGTCGAGGGGGCCAGTGCGCTGTCACTCGAGGAAAGACGCAAGGCAGTGACCATGACAGAATGGGAAACTTTTTTCGACTCGGAATCCGGACGGCTGTCGGTCACTGTGGACGAGGTGAAGGAGCGCATCTTTCACGGCGGACTGGACCCCGAGGATGGCGTGCGCCAGGAGGCATGGCTCTTTCTGCTTGGCGTGTATGAGTGGTACGGGACGTCGGATGAGCGCAAGGCACAGATTGCTTCTCTGCGAGACCAGTACTATCGGCTGAAGCAATCGTGGTGGGAGAGGTTGGAGGGGGACGGTGGCGAAGACGAGACGGGAGAGTGGTGGCGGGAACAAAAGGCACGGATTGGTAAGATGGTGTTGTGACGAAAAATGTTTTTTTGTCCTTGTTCTTCTTGAATGCTGACATTTTCCCACAGAAAAGGATGTGCATCGAACGGATCGCCAGGTCGGCATCTTTCAAGGCGAAGACACACCTCACCCAGATCCCAGCTCTCCGTTTGCCGATGTCGGCACGAACGTGCATCTGGAGCAGATGAAGGAAATGCTGCTCACGTACAACGAGTACAACAAGGACCTCGGCTACGTCCAAGGCATGTCGGATCTCCTGTCTCCCATCTACGCCGTCGTCCAGGACGACGCCATCGCCTTCTGGGGCTTCCAGAAGTTCATGGAGCGCATGGAACGCAATTTCCTACGAGACCAATCCGGCATGCGAAGCCAGCTTCTCACGCTCGACCACCTCGTCAACTTCATGGACCCCAGACTGTGGGAACACCTGCGCGCCACGGACAGCACCAACTTCTTCTTCTTCTTCCGCATGGTCCTGGTGTGGTACAAGCGCGAGTTTGAATGGACCGACATTCTGAGGCTGTGGGAGGGTCTGTGGACAGATTTTCTGAGCGCAGAGTTTCATTTGTTCATTGCGTTGGCGATACTGGAGAAGCATCGGGATGTTATCATGGAGCATTTGAAGGCTTTTGATGAGGTCTTGAAATATGGTAGGTTGCAGTGTCCACTTGCAGAGTGAGATGCGCAAGATGAGCGAAAAAAAAAGAAAAAGAAAAGAAAAGAAAAGAAAAGAAAAGAAAAGAAAAGAAAAGAAAAGAAAAGGATCCTCAACGCTAACTACCATGACAGTGAACGAGCTTTCCAACACAATGGATCTCGAATCCACGCTCATCCGAGCAGAGGCCCTGTATCGCAAGTTCCAGCGGCTTGTCGAGGCCATTGACAAGAAGCAGAATTTCCCGGCGCCGCGACCAAGCTCTTCCTCTTCGGGGGAGCCGTCGTCTGGAGCAGCCGAGGTTCGGGCACAGACTTCGCCTGCGGGCAAGAACAAGGGCAAGGAAACAGAGGCGCGGCAAAAGGTGATTTCGCCCGAACTGCGGAGATTACTCAGCAGGAAGGTGGATATACTTTCGCGGAAGACGGTAGAGCAGAAGGGGGAGGGGATGCCAGGCAAGAAGGGAGACGGATTGCCAGGGAAGTAGGGGTTTTCCAATTCTACTTATGATGTATGTATGTATGTATTATTTTGCGGGCGTTGGCTAGCGCATGTGATGGGGTTTGCTTTGTCTTTTGTTTGATTGTAGGTGGTTGTACAGCTTTGGTACAAGTCGCATGTCCTTTGAATTGATATAATGCGATATTTTTATTTGATTTTTTTTTTTTTTCGTATCTAGTCTCTTGCCCCTAGAGATCAACTACCATGGACGGGTTGTGTCTCGTCTGTACGCACTCGCCACGCATGCAAAAACGACAACCACCTCTCCGTATCATGTTAATGCAACAAAAGCCGATATATTAGATGTGTACTCGAACGCCCAGCATGTAACAAACCCGCCTTTGCTCCCCCATCATCTGTGGTATCCCCTCGGTCCCTGCGGCATCTGCCTCCTCTGCCCGCCGCCGTGCTCCCCCGCCGAACCATACGATCCGCCCGGCGCAAAGCGATCCTCATAAGAAGCCCCCCCTCCGGAAGTAGGTCCCGGCCCCGGAGGAGGTTGAAACGGCCCGCTCCCGCCCTGCAAGGGACTCGCGGACCTCCCACCCCCCCACAGCCTCTGCTTCAGCCGATCCTGCGCCGAAGCCGTCCCGGCCGGCGAACCTGACACCCCCACGCCCTGATAACTCCCGGCTCTCTGGCTCGGCAGCGGCCGGGCCTGCACATCGTCCCTCCCTGCGGCCAGTCCTCCTCCCCTGCTGCCCCGTCCACTCCGCAGGCTCATCTGCTGCTGCTGCTGCTGCTGGCCTCCTCCCCCGCCAGGTGCACTATCCCACAAACTCGACAGTCCCCCCGCTCCCGGGCCCCCGGCGCCCCCAGCACCGCCGGCCGATCCCCCGGGGCCTAGACCCCCGTACCGCGCCCCGATCTGCTGCTGCTGCCACGACGTCGCGTTCGCGTACACGGGCTGCGGCACGACCGGCGCCTTGGGATCCGGGGGCAGCCACGCGGGGAAGGCGCGCCCCTTGTCGGTGTAGTAGTTGCGCAGGACGCGGCAGACGTGTGTGTCGTCGTCGGTGTCGCCGTCTTGTTCCGAGGAAAGGAGCGTGGACCGGAGGGACGAGATTTGGGAGGTTGTGCGGGTGAGGATGTTGGAGTACCAGGACATGGCTGTCCCACGCGCTAGACCACGTCGATGGTTTTGTGTGGGCTTTTTTTTTTATGTTTGGTCGTTCTTTGTGGTTTGTTCGGTTGTTGCTTGTTTTTCACTTCGACGCGTCTGTTTTTGGGGAAGAGGGTTGGCTTGGCAGTGGTCTCGGTGCTTGGTGCTTGCGTTGGCCGAGTCTGGGAGATGGGAGATGGGAGATGGGGTGTTCTCGTGTGTGCTTGGGAACCCGTGGTGTCTGTCTGGTTTCTGTCTGGTGTCTGATGTCAAGTGTCAAGACCCTGCCGGGACTGGAAGACCGGACGAGGAAGTCGGGGGGTAGAAACTGTCGTTTCGTGCGATGATGTAAGATGAAAGGTGAACAGTGGGGAAGGACGGGGCGGGGCGGGCAAGACAAAGTGGTGGCCGGTTGGGCGAGTTCTGAGGAAGCTGTGGGGGCAGGACTGGGCTGCTTTACGGATCTATTTTCAGGGTGTGATTGACGAATCGCTTGAGAAATGTAGAGGATTTTTTTTTAAAAAAAATAAAGCAAGAAGAAGATGAAAGAAGAAGAAGAAGAAGAAGAGGAGAAGAAGAAAAAAAGAAGACGAAAGAATGTGTTTATGAAAGCATCGATTCATGGCACACATCTCTCAATAATCACAGATGTCAAGATTAGACCATGTCCAATTCACCAACGGCTTCTGCGACGCAACGTGAATTATATTTTGGTTTCTCAGGGCTCATACGACGCTCATACCACACACAACAATGAATAGATTGCTAGAATGAGTAGCGCATCTCGAGGCAGGAAAGACGGCCAAACAACCGGCGATGCGACAAGAATTTGCCACCACCAGACAAGACGAAGCAACAACGCCGCTGAACGCCGCACAACACCGCACAATGCTAGCATGCATGTTGATGCCTTTTTTGCGCAGATTAAAAAAAAAAAAAAAAAGAAACAGTCAAACACGTGACAACTACCACACCAGCTGCTTCAGCGTATCCTTCCCCTTGACCTCCTCTCCTCTGGGCTTCTTCTGCTTCTCCGTCTGGATAGCCTGTACGCGCTTGCGCTTGTTGCCGACCTTCTCCTTTTCCATTTCCTCTTCGTCCTCCTCTTCGTCCTCCTCCTCTGCCTCGTTCTCGCTCTCCAACCAGTCCTCCAGGTCCTCAAGCTCCGCCTCGCTCTCTTCAATGTCGGAAACATACTGCACCTCCTTGTCGCCTTCCAACTCGGACAGCTCCTCATCAGACACGACGCCCTCATCCATGTCCTCATCCTGCTCGCACTCGCCATCTCGCTCCATGGCATTCAGGACCTTTTTCCAGATGGCCTCGCTGACATTCAAGGGCTGGTCGCCATAGGCCCCCTGTCGTAGACGGTTCACGAGCTCCCGCTCAATGGTTCGCTCCAGCTTGGCAGCTGCTTCGGCCTTGCGTTCTCTCGTCTTTTCTCGATGCTTGATCTTGGGCGCCAGCTTGGGCACCAGCTTCTCGCCCAGGCGCTCTTCCTCGGCGGCGATTCTTCGCATGCGGATTTGGACCTGCGTCAGCCGCGTGAGACGCTGCTTGCACTTGTGAATCAGGAACTTGGGCCAGTAGATGAGACGCTCGTCAATCTGCTCCAGAGCCTTGGAATAGTTGTTGGATAGCTTGATCTTTTCCCACATCTTGGACGGCAGGTGTGCTCGCTCGACCGTCTTCATGTACAGGTAGAGGGTCTGCTTGGTCGGGTGCTGCCGCACTGTGGCATACCGCGAGTTGGCGAGCGGACATGATTGTCGGTTGCATAGACCCGTGACATTGTATTCATTGCGGCAAAAGTTTTGCTGCTTCTCTGTTCTGTGAAGACGGAAGGGGGGGGGAATGGTCAGTCGAGTTAAAATTTCGATGGGACAAGTTGGACAAGTTGGGAGCTTTGAGATAAATCCGGCAGAATCTAGGGCGTGTGCTCTGGTAGAGAAGACTCACTTTAGTTTGAATGAGCAGAATTGCTGGTTGATAATTTGCCAGATGATTTCGTCAGATGCCATCTTGATGCAGTCGCCCGGGTTATCACACGCCTGACTTGTTCGACCTATGCTAAACTTTTTTTTGGTAAAAAAACGAGGCAAGAGAAGTACGCGCGTGCAAAACAAAATCGAAACGATTCGCTCCAGAAGATGAATGTGCAGGAGATTGGCGCGACGCAAAATTGGCGATGATTGTGTTGAGCAAGCCGCAAGAAAGAAGTTGACTCGAGAGTTTCGGGGTTTTTTTTGTCCCCTCCACGCAGGTTTGGTTTTTTTTTTTTTTTCTTTCGCCCAGCCTTAATTGGCGGGAAGACGCTTGGACCATTCCACCTTGCCAGTGGCCGTTTCACACCGCCTTCCTGCTTGGCTTGGATGCGGCCAGGTGGACGATTCGCTGCTCGGCCGCGGAATAAGTCACCTCTCCGTCCGATGGGGCCACGCTTTTGCGCGGGTTGGCGAATCACATCCTGCGCATGTCTCACGTCGTCCTGTGCCTTGCTTGCTGTTGACGACTCCAAGCTCCGCCGCCATTCAAGCTGTCGACGCCAAGTCCTCCATATCGCTGGTTCAAGCTCTCCTCCAACACGACACCGTGTCGACCCGAGCACACAAAGCCGTCCTTTACACAAGAAGAGCCCATCCACGATACCACCCACCCTTCACCCTCTTGACCGTTTCCCATTTCCATTCTCAGCGACATCCGTCCCGCGCCCCTCCCCCCTCCCCGTCGCGGGGCCCAAGCCATCCACCATGCCGACCGCCGGCCTCAAAACCATCATCGCGCTCTCGTTTGTCCTCGCCGTCGGCTTCCTCCTCGTCATTCTCTCCTGCGCACTGTTTTCATCCTACTTGCCGCTGCTGGTCGTGGGCACCTACGTGATTGCGCCTATTCCGAACTGGATCTGCAGCCGATGCGCCAACCCGGATGACTTTGTGGAGAGCTCCGGTGCGGCGGTGCTAGATCTGGGGCGCTTTTTCACCGGGTTTTTGGTTGTCATGGGCATTGGTAGGTTTTGAATAAAGAATGCGAGAATTGAAACGAAGAAGAGAAAGAAGAGAAAGAGAAGAAAAAAAAAACAAATGAAAAAAGAAAAAAAAAACAATAACAAAAACCATTGTTCTCTACCAAAGCTGGCTAACTATCTTGACCAGCTCTCCCCATTGTCCTCGCCCATTCGGACCTCATCCGCGTCGAAGCCATGATCATGTCGATAGTAGGCGGGTTGTTGATCTACGGAACCATCATCAGCTTCGGCATGTTCTTTCAGGAAGAGCAGGAATTTTGACACGCGCAGAGCGGGTTGACGCATTGTCACGTTTGCAGAGTGGCCTGCGGGAGGACTGGAGCTTTCAACGTTGTCAGAGGATTATTGTTACCAAGAGGTTTCTTGGGCTAATTTGCATTTTCTTCTTCTTTCTTTTTCCACCTTTGAAACCAGCATATTGGTTGTCAGCACGTCGCTCGTCAACATAGCCCTGCATTTAATGGATGCGACGGAGAGGCCGACTGTCTTGTTTGTCTTGGGGCCCGATGTGGACATGGGAGCTCAGTCCCGCTTTCTTGCTGTGCCATTTTTGTCCGAACTGGTCTGCCGAAACCAAACGCACTGTAAGATGGGAGTCAGGGATGTCAAGTACACCGTTTTGGAGCCCGGCAAATTTGTTCCCATTCTACACATGCATGGAGATGGGGTTTCGCAGCACCGGCAACGGCTGATGCGTGGCGGCATTGGTCCTCAACGGGCCACACGACAACTCAGAGTCAATAGCATCGAGCGTCGGCGGGCGATGGAACTCGGCCCATGTCCCTTTGCGGACAAGGTGCAAAACCTACGTAGCGAAAGGATCACGTTTTTTTTTTCATCCGGGTCGTTTACAAAGCTCATCATGTGTCTCGTAAAGCCACCGGCCAACCCGGAATTTGGGGTTTAATTCTATCAATCCACCCTTTTCGTTGTTTATATATGTAGAGACGGTCGATTAAAAGATGCGTCAATTCTCTTGCCGTCAAGTTCTCCGAGGAAAAAGGAGCTTGTAAGAACGTAATAAAAAAGAAAGAACAAACACCTTGTAAAGAAGAAGAGGTGAAAGTGATTAGTAAATAAGCTAATGAGAAAGAAGAAGGAAATAGTGAATGGGGCGGATTGGAGATGACTCTGACCATGGGTATCCCTACCTTAAGTGTGTCTGTGTGTGTGTGCGTGTAAGCAATGAATCCCAAAGAATCCGGTGGCAGGACCAAGGCCTCCGAGAATCCTTATTTGATAGTATCGCACTACTAGTATAACCGTGGTAGTTGTAGAGCTAGTCAGATGCCCAAAGTCTATTACCGCTTGTTGCAACTATAAGCCCCTGATCACCGACTCCTGCTATAGATACACGTAGTCAAAGGCCGAAGATTGCTGCACGTCCAAAGGTATCATGACCACGATGTTCCGCACTGTTGCGCTCAACGCGTTGGATATAAATAAATTCAATAAGCTAGTATAGATACTCGACGTTCTTTTTTTTTTTTTTTTTATGGTTTTTTCTTAGATTTCGTTTTTTTTCTAGTATTTTCCCCCATCTTATGCCATTGCCGAAATGCTAGGTTCACCGGGAGAAATTAAGTTCAATACCGCTAGAGCTGAAGGATTTTCTTCGGCCTCCCGCTGTCTGTGTGTTGTCTTCTCGCGACCGATGCCGAGACTCGCTGAAACAGGCCCGCTCCTTGGAATAACCCCCCCTCCCCCTTTGTTTTAAAAAAAAGAATGAAAATAAAAAAGGAAAATAAAAAAGGAAAATAAAAAAGGAAAATAAAAAAGGAAAATGCAATTTTCCACGCACAACTCATTCAACACTGCTTGACGCCTGAAGACCAACAACACAGGCAGTCTACAAGTGATTTTAAAAAACGCCAGTAACACTGTTTCGTAAAGCAAAAAAGCATCAGTAAAAACTAGTCTAGCTGTTTTCAGAATCGAGTAGAAAAACGAGTAGAGGACGGTAAAAAAAAGAAAGATAGAAAAAAAAAAAAAAAGAACTACTACTAAGAGAAAAAAACTCTACAGTATTCTACAGAATAAACGGACGTGCGAAACAATGAATCAGCAATCTATAGGCCCTCTATGATTTGTAAAAAGGACAAAAAGAAGAATAAAAACAAAAATCATGTATCTGCGAAACGCAAACGCAAACGCAAACGCAAACGCAAACCCCTATTCACATGCCATCGAGCCCTAACCCTACGGCTGGGACAAGAAAAGGAGAATCGGTCCAGCTACGCCGTGTCTACAAACGTCCCCAGCGGCCCACACAGCTTCGTAAACATCTCCTCCGTCTCCCCAGCCGCGGTGCTCAACGTGGTGACGGCGCCTCCGGCCCCGATGCGCCACACCTCGCGGTCCTCATCGTCGGGACACCGCTCGTCGTCCCAGCGGAACATGGTGCGGATGGTGACGCTCCAGTCCGCGTGGCCCTGCACGTCGAGGTAGCCTATCACGCCGGCGTAGACGCTCCGCTCGCGGGGCTCAATCGTCTGGAGGATCTCGCAGCTGCGTTTCTTGGGCGCGCCGGTCATGCTCCCGGGGGGTAAGCACGAGGCGAGGACGTGCATGGCCGTGAACGGGGCCGCGGCGTCGGCGTCACGATCCGTCTCCGCCTGGCCGGTGCTCGGGGCCGCGGCAGCGGCAGCGACTTTGTGAGGCGGGAGCCGGCCGTGCACCGCCGTGACCATTTGGAAGACGGTGGCGTACTCCTCGACGACGAGCAGGTGCGGGACGGTGACGCTCTGGGCGCCGCACACGCCGTAGAGGTCGTGCCGGATGAGATCGACAATCATGAGATTCTCGGCCTCCTCCTTGGGGATGTGCAGTACTTTCTCGGCCTGCGCGAGGGTGCTGCAGGCGGGGGATTTGCGGACGGTGCCCTTCATCGGACGCATAACGCAGAGGCCGTTGGGGTCGTGGGAGAGGAAGCGCTCGGGGGAGCAGCTGATGAGGGTGGCGCCGCCGAGGCGGGTGAAGGAGCCAAAGGGGGCGGGCTGTCTTGCGCGGAGGGCTCTGTAGATTTGCCAGGGGGTTCCGTGAAGGGAGGAGGAGGAGGAGGAGGAGGAGGAGGAGGAGGATGGGGTTTGGTGGTCTTGGGAAGGACTGTTTTTGCTGAGCTGCGGCTGGCGCTCGTCTGATGATGCGGCAGCGGCGGCAGCAGTCGTGCGAGTAGCCGTAGCCATTGCGGTGGTGGTGGTGGTGGTGCTCGTCGTCATCCTGGTATGATGAGGCTGGTCGTGCCCGCGTGGTCTCGTCATGGTCGTCTGTGCCGTGAGACACAGTTCGTACGATTCGCCCCGTCGAATGTACTCTTGGCATCGAAGCACGTCTGCTTCGTAGGCACGCGCATCCGGCACGGAGACGTGCAGACGCTCTCCCGTCTCGAGGGCGTCTCTCTGCCGAGACATGGCATCCAGGAGCGCTTCGTTGCAACGGACGGGCTTGGAGGCGGCGCCACGGGAGCAAGCCGGGTGTCTCCATGCGCGCGAGGTCTGGATGGTGTGCACGACGCCGTCTATCCACGCATCGTCGAGGTCCTCGGTGGTGAGGCTCTGGATGTAGGCAATGCCAGCCATGTGATCGAGCACAATACTCTTGGACACCCATGCCATGCACACGTCGGGCCGGTGATGTCCTCGTGACCGTCCACCGGCTTCTCCAGTAACGGAGCCGGGACTCAGGGTGCTGAGGCCCATTTCGTACGTGACGAAGCCCATGAAGCCGCCCTTGAAGGCAGGACAAGGGAGAGCACCATCACCTCCCTCTTCGGAAATCACCTTTCTCCCGGCCCAGTACTCGGACAGGACATGCCACGGGCTCCAGGGATCGACGGGGCCATGAGGGGCGTCGTCGTCGTCGTCGTCGTCGTCGGCAACAAGACGAATGGTCTGGCATTCTTCCGGGCGGCCAGACGACGTGGCAGGCTGTCGGAGCAGGACGTAGTCGTCGCCGACGTGGTACTCCAGACGGAGCGCATCCTGCACGTCCAGGGCGATGATGGAATTCCTGGCCAGGGGGTCCCCGTTGATGGTGCTCGACGAGTCGAGGATGATGGTGTCTGAGGCGCCCAGACCCAGCACCTCGGCCAGATCGGCCGTGTCGACGTCGGCGGGCAACTTGATCTGGCGACACGAATAGCCGGGGTTGAGGCCGCGGCGGGCCAGTCCGGTCTGGAGGTCGCGGCGCCACTGGCAGGAGGACGAGGATGAGGACGACGTCGGCCTCGGCGGTGTCGCACGGGTGCTGTGCAGACCCGGATCCAGGCTGTCGACGTGGTTGATGCTCGGGATGCTCCGGACGCCGCCGGCTCGGCGGGTGGCATTCCACTGCAGGGCCTGACGGAACCAGTTTTGGAGGACGGCGTGGGCGCCGTGTTGGTCGGTACAGACGGACTCGGGGTGGTACTGGAGACCCCAAAAGGGGAGAGTAGCATGGCGGACGGCCATGAGGATGCGCTCGGGCGAGCCTTTGTCGTGGTAGTTGCCGTGGTGGTGGCCGTTGCCATGATGGCCGTTGTCATGATGATCGCTGCCGTGGTGGCCGTTGTCCTCGACGCCCTCGTCCTCGTGCCTATCCAGAATCCAGGCCAGGGGCACCAGATCGGGGGCCTGCCGAGGCGACGTCCACCGCTCGTCGGGCCAGGCCTCGTCCGGGACGTCGTGCTGGCCAATGTCGGCACACAGGCTGTGATACAAGGTGGCCGGGAAGGCCGGGGCGACGCCGTCAAAGACGTCCCGCTGGGCGTGTTCCATGCGTCTCACCATGCCGTGCAGGCCGCCCCTCCGCACACGACGGATGGCGCCGCCGAAATGCTCGACCAGGCTCTGGAAGCCGAGACAGATGCCGAGGACGGGCACGGCCCGGTCGGGGGGCAGATCCCACAGCAGCTTGAAGGCGCCGACGTCGGCGGCGCAGAGGGGCGAGCCGGGGCCGGGGCCGCAGACGACGGCGTCAAAGTCGGGCAGGCGGTGCAAGAACTCGTCCCGGGTCCAGTCGGGGGTCGGGTCGGCGGCCATGGTGCGGAGATCCATGTGCACGACGTGGACGCGCACGTGGCTGCCGAGCGCATCCTTGAGCAGCGACACGACGTTGTTGGTGAAGGAGTCGTATGCGTCGAGGAACAAGATGCGGCGCTCGGGGGCGGGGATGGCACCATGCATGCCGGTTGCGGTTCCGGTTGCGGTTCCGGTTGCGGTTCCGGTTTTCGTTGCCGTTGCCGTTGCCGTTGCCGTCGCGGTGTGGTGCGTCGCGCTGCGTTGCGTTGCGTTGCGTTGCATTGCGTGGCGCTGCCTTGCGTGCGTTGTTCCCGACCAAGTTCCTGGTTCCCGGTTCCTGGGTCCTGCTGTTTTTCGTCTCGTCTCGTCTCGTCTTTTTGTCTTTTTTGTCTTTTTTTTTTTTTGTCTCGACCAGTCCGACTAGTCCGTCTTTGGCTTCTTCTGTCTGCCTGGCTTGTCTCTTGGCGTCTGGTGCTCCAACGTGGTCTTTGGCTCTCTCTGCCTGGCTTCCAAGGCAGCAGCATCTGGGCCTCTCTTTCCCTTTGGATTCTGAGGCAGGAAAACCAGCCACTTTTAAAGGCGCCTCCCACCCACACGTGTCCCGTGTCCCGTTTCAGCGAGTGCCGAGTGCCGACTTCCGACTCGACGTCTGTCAAGGAGTCTCGAGTTTCGACTTTCGAGTCTCAACCCCCTACTCGATGCAGGAATTCTGCAGGAATTAAAACGTACGGCTTAGACTCCTGGTCTCTACTCCCTGGGGCTCCGCCCGGAGACTTGTCCAGCTTACCTGAATTCGACAGCGTGTGCCCACCGACCAGGCTGCATGATGCAGCATGATGCAGCATGATGCATGCACCGAATACCAGGAGTCGACGCAAACGCGTTCAGCAGCAAAAAGTGGAACAAAAAAAAACGTAAGATGGTTTCAAGATCGAAAATTAATGAAAACACAATACAATAAAAAAAATCCTTTCTTAATCCCCCCCCCCCCCCCTTCCTTCATTTTCGTTTTCACGTATAGCTTGTATATGTGGCGGAACGATTGGAGCCACAACACGTGTGCGTAAAATACGTTGCTTACATGTAAGCAAATGCAAGAAAATGCAAAGTAAACACACAAACACAACCCACCTGCCATTCCGGGTCCCTGTCCCGGTCATGATGTCTCAAACACCAAGTTAGTCAAGACGCCACATCATCGCGCAACCAACGAGTCGGGACTGGTGTCAACCTTGATATAGACAAGAGTACGAGCATGCGGTGACAGGGGTATGTGAGGCGGAAGATGACTCAACATGCCGCAGAAGTCCTCGACAATTCACCCCGCAAAAACCAAACCTAAAATCAAAGCAAGTGAACAAGTACCCGCCCAACCTGTTTGACATATACAGATACCCTATCTGGACAACGTGTCCGTATCCGCACCCAGTTCACGGCTATTCATCTCCATCTCCATACATTACGCGACCAAATATAAACCGCGCGGCCTGCACGCCAATCCACCCGCGACTCGCACCAGTATTGCAATCAGGGGCCGATACAAACTGTCAGGAAACATCCAAAAACGTGAACCCTGTCCGTTTCCAGGTTATCACTGCGCTTCAGCATGGCCCCGCCACGTCAAGCGTGCCGTGCATTGTACTTTTTCACGTACCGAGGCACCGGGACCGGGAGACACGGGACGCAGGACATGTGTCGCTGGCCCAGCAGGACGTCAGAGTCCGGACATTTCCTATTGCATGTAGGTCCTGGCCCTTGAATAGGTTTCAGGCCGGGAAAGAAGAAGAGAACAGGAAGGAAAAAGAGAAAGAAAAACCCTTCAAGGACGACACACGGCTCGAGGCCCGAAGAGGTTTACACATGTACTACATGTACATACCGCCGTGCCTACTCGCACTGAGTGGTACGCCTCGGCACATCAGCCTCAAGTACATCAATTAGCTCATAGCCCGTTAACATCCCCCCCGTTTCGCCATCCAGGAAACAGGCGCGGCCTTGGCGCCGTGCAATGATTGCATGTACAAAAGTAGGACGCGAAATTCTCTAACCGAATAAAGGTATCGCAACTGGTTTTAGCCGGCCATCCCGGTATCCTAGTTAAAAAAAAAAAAAAAGGGGGGGGGGGGGGGTTATAAAAAAGAAGAAAATAAAAAGAAATAGAAAAGCTTATTAAGAAAAAAAAAGACAAGAAAAAAAAAACTAGAATAGAAGACATATTGCTTTATTATTTTCCTATATGTATTTAAACATTTTACATTAATTAGCTAAATTCGTATTACCTTCGTTTGGTCAAAAAGATTTCGCGTCCCACCGTATGTATCCTCAGTGCCAAGAAGGCCACACCTGCGAATCCATCCGCGCGTATACAACATGGTATTGGAGAAGTGGCAGACGATCTGTTCTTATCGGCAATACAGGAAATGTGGATGGGTAGAATCGTGTAGCCCTTGCAATCGTTGTTACATTGACGAGGTTTCGTGGGCGGTGGGATCTTGAACCCTTTACTTACCACCTAGGTGGTCAACCCCACCATTGTCGCAGGCCGTCCCGTGAGTACATGGGTAGGAATGATCCGAGGGCTATATTGGATAGAGGTACATACATTGGATGGAGGCACATGCACATGTACACATATCTGGCTATATTGGACAGAGATACATACATTGGATGGAGGTACATACACGCGTACACATATCTGTCCATACAGCGACACGCAAAGCAGGCAAAATGTGTCTGGAATAGAGTGGCTGAGGCAAAGGAAAAAAAAAAAAAAAAAAAAAAAAAAAAAAAACAAAAAAACCGCAGGCCGTGGTTACCCCCCGTATCCCCCATCCCAATGATAATCATGAACCATAAACCCCGTGTTTGGACATGTGCACGGGGCATACCAACTCCCGACAAAAACCCAATATACCCTACCTATCCTCCCACTCCATCCCGCACCGTCAACATCAACGGCCGTCGACAGTGCCACATTCCCCGCTCCCTGCCGAGGCCTAGTACCCCTCCCTCCGCCGGGACGTCGCTTTCGGACTCTACGCGGCCACCTGTCTCGTCCAGAACCGGAGCTGGAGCCTGAACCTGAGCCTGAACCTGAATCTCCTCCACCGAGGCACTCACCTCAAACTGACCCCTGCACAGCGCCGTTACCCCTATCAGGTACTCGGTGCTTTCATGCCCCTTTATCTCCGGCAGTCGCTGCTGCAGTGCGCCGTTCCACGCAAACTTCCTAGTGTAGTCGAGGGCGACGTGCAGCGGCCGGTGGCACAGCGAGGGCATGAGCCGGAGCAGCGGCGAAATTGGCTGTAGAGTCCGATTCGTCACTCGCACTTTGAGCTGCATGAACTCGTCGACGTGGACAACCACGTTGTTGCTGCTGCTGCTGCTGTTGTTGTTGGAATCCCGTGCTGCGCCTCCCCCTTCAAGAGACATGGTCACCTCCATCTCATCCACCTTGATCGCTCTAATCATGCGAGGCGTGAGACGCATGCTGCGCAGCTCAACCACCCCCTTGCGTTTAGGCACAGAGGTGGTGCGCCACGTGGCCTTGAGCTTCCCGAGCAGCCTCTCGCGGTACCAGAATGCTTCGCGGTTGGCGCGCTCCGTCTCGGGCGATATTTTGCTGGCGCTGACGACGAACTGCCGCTTGTGGGACGGGTTGAGGCTCGGGACCGCTCCGTACGCGTCTTCAATGTAGATCTTCTTGGTGGGAATCATGATGCGGCTCGTCTTTCCGGGGAGGATGCTCTCCTCCACGGCCACGCCGTCTTCGCTTTCCAGACGGATCGACATTTGACTGGGCCATGCGTTGCGCAGGTCAACCGCCAGCAGGAAATAGTCATCGTCAGACGACCATTTCACCGCCTCTGCTGACGATGACGAGGATGATGACGCACTGTGCCCGAGACGCTCGCGCATCCGAGCCGGCACCGGTCCTTGGAGAGGCACGGCATCGATGCGCGAAAGCTCTACACTGGCATTCACCGTGACGGTCAAGTCCAGCAACACTTGCCGTGTGTAAAACTGCTCCGTCACCTGATCGCGCGGCACCCCCAGGTATGTATAGTCGGCTTGGATGCTGGCATGCGTCAGTCCGGGCTTGCCGAGGATCTCGTACTCAAACGTGGCTTCTCCCCCGGGCGGGATGTATCGACTCTGGTCGCCCTTGGGCAGTCTCAGCGCCTGTGTCTTCATGAGAATCCATTCATACTCGTAGAGCTCCGCCGAGGTCGCATCGCGCTTGTCCAACGCTGCTTGCAGGGGACCTTGCGTAGAGTCCTTGAAGGAAAAGAGCATAAAGTCGACCGGCGTCGGCGACGTGTTCTGCATGGTGACGGTAAAGATGTGCCGCTCGCCTTCGAGTAACATGACTGAGGACTGTGCCAGACTGGTCGACTTGATCACGACGATGGGTTGGGGTCGGACGACGTTGAGGCTCAGCACTTTGGTCTGCAGCCTGGCCTGTGGTTCTGGTTCTGGTTGTGACTGTGGCTGTGGCCGTGGTTGTAGTGGCGGGAGTCCCTTGAATTTGATCCTGTCCGCCCGTAAAGGCCTCCAGTGCTTGGAGAAGACGGGGAAGCGACGTTCGCGACAACCACGTATCTTGATAATGGCACCTGTGATCTTGATGGGGCCAGACGCTTTCGGCCGGCCCTTCAGTCGGACCAACTGCGTGCGATAGGGACCTAGAACGGCCCTCTCCGTCATCGGTTCGGACTCAAACTCAACGCCTTCCGTGTCCAGACGGATGCTCTCAATCTCAACATCAACATCATACGTGTTCTGAAGCGTGAGTCGGAATGTGGCCAGCTCGTCAGCGACCAGGTTCTCGGCCGGCACCTCATCTGGTTCCTTGAGAAACGGATTGTATATGAATGGATTCACATCTTGCGATGCCCGTAGGGTTATGGTGCCCGGAAGCACCCCCTTGGCATGCGGGATGGGGATCCGTGAGCTGGGAAGCGCCTCCAGCGTGATGCCGCGAAGAAGGAACTCGTCCCAGTATTCGGCCGTCAAGTCGGGCAGGCCCATTCGAGCAGCGAGAGTGGCCGTGCGGGAAATATTCGTCACGAGCCGGACCTGTTCCTCCTTATGTATATGCGGCGTGGCGTCCTCTCGCCTCGGCCCCGGAGCGATTCCCGATCCAGCTGTCCGCAGAAGATCGCTCGAGAATTTGAGCACGCCGTTGAAGTCGGGTAGCGCTTCCGAAAAATTGATGCATGCTCGCAGAATGTTCATTTTGATTTCTGGAAAGCCGAGGAATCGACTGTTGGATTGCGCAAGAACTCTGGCTATTGTGGCCTCGTCGGAGGCGTCCGCGTTCGAGCGGCCGCTGCTGCTCTTTCGAGTGTCAAATGCAACCACGCCGTACGACCTGCACAACAGGTCGAGGAATTCTTCAATGCCGTATTCAATGTCCCCTTCTCCCAAATCAAGTGCCACGCCCGCGGCGCTGGTTTTGTCGCCGCCTGGCACAATAGACACCAAGCCCGCTGCCGGATGCACGCCCGCTTCGGCAGCTCCACGCGTGCGGGCTTCCACCAAGCCCGCAATGAGCACCGAGACCAGTTCCCGGAGGACCATGGCCTTTTTTCGATAGAACCCGAGGGGCCCGAGAATGCTGGCTATGCCGCTTAGTATAGATGCTTTGTCCGCAACGGTGAGAAGTTCGGCGCCGCCGGACGCCGGAAATGCCTTGAAAAGAGTATTGACGATTTGTTGTCGAGAGGGTGCGATGGCCAGGCGAGGAGACGTAGTCAGGTTGCAAGAAGGCAACTGCCCCGTCACAATCATATCCAGTGCTGGCTTGTTCAGCCTGCCGCGAGCGAGATGCACCGCAGACATGATTTTGCAAAAACGAATCGTGGTTTCTGCAAGGGACAGTGGCGGCAGATTTTCGCTCGATATCCGAGAATAGAGGCCGAGAATTCTATCCAGGAGCTCTGGTAACAAGGTTTGCAGATGGCAAAGGTGTCTTGGCTGCGAAGGGTCGCCGGCGTCGTCCGGCTTGATCAGACTGGTCATGACGCTCGTTGGCCGCTCTTGGTTCGGCAAGCACACGGTAGGTATCTGGAACTCGAGGTTGGACCACCCGAGCAGAAGCAGGTTGACCAGGATAAGTTCGAGGGCCTTTCCGTGCCATATATGATCATTCAAGGAGCGGGCAGTGGTGGCGCCAACAGCGAGCTCCTTTAACGAATCGCTCCATCTTCCCGCCTGCAAGTACATGGATCCTATCAGTACCGCGATCCGTCCCTTGCCGCGAACTCGCCATCGGTCATTGGCGCCGCCGGAGCCGAAACCTGGAAGCGCGACCCGATCCCTACTGGAATCACGCTTGGTCTCGACATCTGCCTTCTGGAGCCTCGGTTCGGGGGTCGAAGGTCGACTGCTACCTCGGCTGTGCTTATCATCGGGGGGGCTCATCGGCGTAGCTGCCAAGCCGCTCCGGGGAGGTGTCGACGGTCGGACGGTCGTTGCATTGGTCGTCGATCGGGACAAAATGGCGGGCATAGACATGCGTGACTGAGCCTTTTCTGCGACGCGTTCTGCGACACCTGACATGGAAGTTGACGACCGGGAAAGCCTCTGTGGCATTGATCGTGTCTCCTGCGCGGTTCCATCATCGACCGCACCACTGTTGCTGGAGCTAGTGCTGGTGCCGGTGCCGGTGCCGCTGCTGCTGCTGTTATTGTTGCTGTTGGTGTTGGTGTTGCTGCTGCTGCTGCTGCTGCCACTCCATGATTGTCCGTTCACGTGCTTTGTCGCCGAATACATCCCGGGGGACTCAATGGTCGTCATGGCTTCGAAAGACTTGGCCAGAGTCGTCATTTCAGCCAATATCAAGGATGATATGTTACACATGACCGTCTTGACGGTTGTGCGTTTGCAGTGCTCAATCGGCGGCACAGTGACAATGCCGTCCGGCATGGTGAAGGCGCTGCCCGTGGGAGCAGTGTAATCAAAAATCACCACATGGTGGACGAGAGCTCTGGGGTAATTGTCCCGCAACACCTCAAGCTCCTGCTCCAAGGCCCGTATGTTTCTCTCGACTGTCGATGCGGCAGTTGACCCGCTCACCGGGTGTCTCTTGCTATACGCTGCGTCTTGAAGCTCCGTGCCGTCGGCGAGGGCAATCAAAGCCATGGGCTCTCGGTAGAGATCAAAGGGCGATAAGACGAGGTGTGACGGAGGAGGCACGTGTGTGATCAGGTCGTACATCATGGCGCCATCGAGATAGGCTAACGGCGAAAACATATCTAGCCAGGGGACGTACAATTAGCGACAAGTTTATGTATAAATATATATGTGTGTGTGTGTGTGTGTGTGTGTGTGTGTGTGTGTTTGTGTGTTGTGTATGGCATTATGCGCCGTGTTTGGACGACGCCGAGTTTGAAGACTCTGCACACAGGCAATATCCTACTTCTGTTGGGCCGCCCATCGGGACTAACGTCCTTGAGGTGAACGACATGCTCCTGCTGTAGTCTCTGAACAAACGGAGTGAATCGCTCAGCCTTGATTTTGCCCACGGGCAAGAGAAGAGCCTTGACCCTCGCGGGAGCGACGGCAAGCAACGGATCCGAGCTCATTTCTTTAGTGCTGCAGTCGTCGCAACATGGCCTAGCAAATCGGGTATGGTGATCAGAGCATTGCTCGTCGAGGAGAGAAGGAGAAAGGGGGGGGGGTTATTTCGCGCCTTGAGATGACGGCGGTTTCGGGCAAAAGGTCGTGGCTAGTTGCGGGGTCAAATCTTGCAGTGCTTGGGGAGTTTGGAGGTCATCCGCGACAAGCTGCTTCGCTGTAGAGTATGGTCCTCTTCAGCAACCAGAAAAGCCGCTCGGTCTGAGGAGCCGAGCTTGGTCGTGGTCGTGGTCGTGGTCGTTGATGTTTGGGGTTGGCACTCGGAGCCGAAGGTGAAAGTTGAGGTTTGATGGCGATGGGCCTACAGACCCCTGGGAAGGAAGTTGAATGCGGCGCATGCAACGTCGATGATGGCGTCGAGCCAAGCCACATCTTGTCAGACAAGATTTGAAGCAGACAGGGGTATTCAGTCACCGGGCGGTGCTTTGCTCCTTGATTGGCCGAGAGGGTCGCCAATACGCATGCATGTGGGGGTCAAGTGAGTGGAAGAGGAGAGGCTGACAACTCGGACGTTGAAACGTCTGGTCCATCATTTCAAAGGGCTCGTGCTCGTATCAGCGTTCCATGTTTTTCTTTTTATTCTCGGGTAGCCTCAATAAAAGTCTACTAGATAGACGAAGCCTATCTGCCTCCGTCCCGACGCCCAACCTCAAATTTGTCGGTCCGTTCCAGACGGACGACGCCCGCAGGTGCCGCAAGGATTTCATACCCTTCGTACGAGGGGGGACCTTCACTTGAGCTCCAGGACGGCCAGTTCCCTACATATTTCATGTGCTTGAGCCTGGCTCTGGCTTTACTTCGGAGCTCATTTCCCTCGTCTGCTTGACTCGTTTTGCCTCCTCCTTGAGCTCGCTCTCGAATATGTCTACACCCAGGCTCGAGTCTACAAATTCCTCCATCTCCTCCGCGACAGTCTTGAGCTTCTCCTTGACGGCCATGGCGGCTTCCGCGCCGACAATGTGCCGTGACGGGGGGTTTTCATGACCACCGATGGCCGTAAGCGCGTGAACAGTCTCGCTCACAAGTGTATCAAAAGCATGAGTCGGCAGCTTGGGGTAACGGGAGATGATTTCTCCACGACCAAGCTCGGGCTCCAGTGACATGCTCCCGGGCGTCGACGGCGAAGCGTCTCCATCTGAAGGTTCTGGGAGCGCAGTTTCGGGATCCGAATTTAGCACATGGGTGAGCATGTCGCGCACGCTGGGGGCGGCGGTGTTGGCGTCCACATAGGCAGCAATCTGAGGCGCAAACACGAGGCGGTTGGTGAGCGTTTGTATTTCCAAGTTGGGCTGCACAATGGTGACTTTGATGTTGAAGGGAGCGACTTCATATGCCAAAGAGTCACAATAGCCCTCGAGCCCCCAGGTCGCAGCGGAGAACATGGACAAGCCGGGGGTTCCGATATGGCCACAGGTACTGGTGAGTGCCATGATATGGCCGGTGTGCTGCCGCCGCAGCACAGGCAGGGCGGCTTTGATGAAGTTGACTTGGGAAAAAAACATGGTTTCGAATTGCTGTCGGACTAAGCTTTGCGTATGATGGTTTGTGGAGAGCTCCTCTACCGTTCCAACAATGGCTGCGATGAGTTTGCAGTTGTTAGTATGCAAAGCCAAAAAAAAATGAAAATGAAAGAACAGAAAAAAAAAAGGTTGAGGGGCGGGGAAAAAAAAGGTCCAAAATAGGATAGATTGTGTTCCATGCATACCTTCGGTTCTACAACACAGAAGGATATCAATGCGCCCAAATACTGTGACAGCTTCTGCGACAGCTGACAAGCAGGAGCTCATGTTCCCATCACAGCGAATGCCACGTATTCGATCTTTCCAGCCCTCTCTGTCTTTGCGAGCGCTCTTGCATTCGGTGACGAGTTCCCGGAACTCGGCGCTGCGTTGTTCATGGTCGATTTCATGGGGAGGCAAACAGGCAACCACATAGTCACCATGGGACAGCAACTGGCGAATCAGGCGTACGGCCAAGGGAGACAGCGCAGACGTGAGAAGCCATGTGCGCGGGGAGTTGTGTGTGGCTGCGGGGGTTGAGAATGGTCGTCAGCCATGGCAAGAAAGAAGATGGGGGGGGGGGGGGACGAGAAAATAGAAAACAGAAACAGAAAACAGAAAACAGAAAATGCTAATGCTAATGCTAATAGCAAACCGAGACACCAGTTCGTGGCCAGCAAAGATGGAATACGTACGGAATGCGGGCGGCGGAGCCGATGCTGATGATGTGTGACGCGCAGTGCCAGAAGCAGCAGCGCTGGATGCAGCCGCAGACGTGTTGACGGAGGCGCGTCGAGGGCCGTAGCCGCCTCCATGGCCCTGCCTACTCGTCGACATGGCTTAGGGGCGTCCAGGCCGGAGGGGAATGCACATGGTATGTCTGGTCTTTTGCCTGGTGTGTGTTCGTGTGTGTTTTGATGTGTTTTGATGTTTTGTTGTTTTGTTGTTTCCTTGTGTGCTGAGCCGATTCTGCATTGTCCGCGGACGGCGGAGGATGGGCGCGCCGCCATGTTAAATACATGAGGTCCATCGCCCATCGGTGACGTGAAAAGGAATCGGTCTCGTGGGCCTGGCGTCGAACTACTATGGGGGTTTTGGGATTTGGCTGGAGATGCTAAGGGATGCTGAGGGTTGGGCTTGGGCTTGAGACGGGATGGATCACTGATGGCCAGATAGAGATTGGGCCAGGAAAGAACGAGCCTGGATTCCTGGGGTTTTGGACAGACGAGCTAGGAAAGAGCATTCGAGATGGCTGCCTTTTTCCCGCTCGCGGCCCTAAGCAGCAGGTCAGCTGGAGCAAAAAGCGCTCTCCTCTCTCCGTCTCCAGCCCAATATCACGGGACATGATGACATAAACCCCCGACAGACCCTAGCTCTTTGTGCCCCCACGGGAAGTTTTTGAATCCAGTGTTCCTGTTCCTGTTCATGTTCCTGTTCCTATTCTTTTGTTTCAAGACGCACATATGTACGACTCTGCCTCGTTTCCAGAAAACAGTTGCTTGCAAGGTCTGGGAAGCACAACGTCGGCGACGGGGCCCGAGTTGGCGTTGTTTTTTTAACGTTTTCGAGCCATGCATGTCATGCCGTGCCGTGCCGTGCCATGCGAATCGAATACCGTTTGTCGATGCAATGCAACGCACGACATGGTCGTCAGCTCTTACCAGCTGCCAGGTTATCAGTGTCCCAGCGCACTTGAGTCGGCGGGGGAAAAAAATCAAAATAAAATAAAAAATTAGCACGCGCTGTGCCACCCCTGGCCGTGCAGTCGGTAGCGGCGGGAAAAGGGAGGGGGGGGGGGGGCAGGCGAAGCGAGACGCGCGTCCCCTTCTTTGGCCGCGTTGCGCATGGCAAGACGCACGACAAACCCTCCTCCCATGTGCCAACGTGTCGTTGTGCGGATGCATTGTACATGCCATGGATCAAAAAAAGGAAAAAAGGAAAAAAAAAGAAAAAAAAGAAGGGGGGGAAAGCACTCGCTTCTTCCCTCTGCGTTTCCAATAAAACACGTCCGGCTCAGTCGGCACCACTTCCCCAGGCTGACCAAGATTGAAAGATGTGAAACACACGCACGTCGCATGCACGTCAACCCGCAAAAAGCAGCCCGCATGCGAATACAACGCATACACGTTGTTGGTCAGTGCCCCCCTTGTTTTGAAAGCACAGACAATTGTATTGTTCCGGCCTACTATCGCCGGGTACATCATATCTTGTAGCACCCCTTGCCATTTCCTTGCCTGTCTATGTAGTATGATGTTCTCCTGCGTCGGCTGGTTCTTGTATTTTGGAAATCACCATTACGTGAACCATAATCCGCTGTTGCCATAAAGAAAAAAGAAGAAGAAAGAAAGAAGAAGAAGAAGAAGAAATATAATAAGAAATACAAAAAGTGATAAAGAAAGACAGAGAGAAAAGAGAAAAAAAAAGGTCAAGAAAAAGAAGCAAAAGGCCACGTAATGCTTCTCCCTAACCCGTCACGTTTCGCGGGTTTCCACATACCAGTGTACACTTACCCGTTTCACTTTTATACCATGCAGCCATGACTTGAAATCTCGGGTAATGCACATGCGTAACCGTAGTCGCTATATGTATGCATATATATATATATATATATGTACATATGTACATACGCCATGGCTGCCTTTGCGCTATACTCGATACGCGGCCTTCTTTTTCACCACGTACCCCTCTCCGCTCCATGGACGCTACTCATCTGTCGCCCTTCCTCAAGAGGTCCCCGTGCATGCAGCTGCTTCTCGTCCAAATCGGTCATGCCAAAAAGCTCATCCATCCTTTCCAAACTTAGCCCCTTGGTTTCCGGGACAAACAGGTAGACAAAGACGCCCATGAGGAAGTCGAAGCTGCCAAACATGAAGAACATGCCCTGCAGAGAGGATTGCTATTTAGTACAGCAGCTACAACAGCTGGGCGTCTTTGGTGGTACAACTCACGTAGCCCTTGTAGCCCATGGTGTTTTGCATCGTGAGCACGGCTGTCCACGAAACAAATCATGCATCAGTCCGAGAGGCCTCGCCAAACAAGCCAAACAAGCCAAGCGCTATCGCCACTCACTTCGAGCCATGACGAAATTGAAAAGCCACTGGGTAGCGGCGCCGACGGACACGTTTACGGCACGTAAACGAGCCGCGGGAATCTCGCTGATCAGGATCCAGCATGCCGGACCCCATCCAAATTGGAAGAATCTGTTGCCATGCGTGAGAATCCGGACGACGATCCAAATGATGAAAGAAGAGGAGTTTGCACAAAGAGATGAAGATGAAAAGGAGGGGTGCTGGGGGGACCTACGCGGCCCATAGATAGATGCAAATGATGGCAACATATCCAAATGCCGTTACCTGTGAGAAGTAATGAGACACGTCGGCACACAGCAAGACACCACAAAGTGCCGCATGAAGCCAATCGAGGGACTGTCTTGCAAAAGAGACACGTACTGGATTTCCTTCCACGGGGGGCTGCACCCGGCCGTATATGCCGATGATGAACAAAACGACCGTGAGCATGGGACTCGTCCAAAGCAAACTTCTTCTTCTGCCCAGCGAATCGGCAATCAAGAGCAAAAAGAGCATGCACGCCACCGTCTTGACAATGCCGTACACTCCCGTCGCGAAAAGGGACGAATCGGTCCCCGTCATTCCGAGATTGGTAAAGATTTGGGGTGCGTAGTAATTCTGCGTTTGTCAGTCCAATAACATACCCCCTTTTTTGCTGCTTCAAGCTGCTCTACTCTCAGGGTTGTGGTTCTCGTTCCATTCGGCGGCATTTTAGTAGATACATAAGATACATACAATTGCGTTGACACCCGTGAGCTGCTGGCAGCACATCAAGACGACGGTGATGACGGCGCGCTTTCGATTTGCGGGAACACGCCACATTTCTCGCATCAAACTCCTGAAATTGGCATCGCCCATGAGACGGCGTTCGTGCTGGAGCTGCTCTGCCATTTCTCGGATTTCTTGTGAGACGTATTCCGACTCGGCTGGCAAACTGGATTTTCTCAATCTGTCAATTTTTTTGATGGCAAGCTCACGCGGTATTCATTATCATTCAGGGAGCTTTTACCCCCTCAACTTGACCAGCACTCTCATAGTGCCATCCCAGTCGTCCTTCTGTGCGCACCATCGAGGACTACACATCGGGTCAGTATAGATTTGGCAGTGGTTCTTTGCGCCGATGAAGTGGCCATCTACCTCTCCGGAGACAAAAGCATTCCCGCAATGAGAAGACTGTTTCGGTCCGTTAGCGGGTCGTCACGTCATATCCATGGCCAACACATACATACATGGCAGGCACCGCCTGAAGAGCCAGCGGCACAATGTAAACGGCCGGGGCCTTGAGGTGCAAAAGACAGCCGTAGTTGATCCAAAAAGCGACCATTATGCCGGAAACAATGAAAAGCTGGTAGAAAGCTAATGGTCCGCCACGGGTGTGGTTAGTATCATCACTTGATCCCGCCACCACAACTTAGACGATTTGTCGTGACCCATAACTTACCGGTCAGACCACCGCGGATAGCTCGAGGACAGCACTCGGAAACGTACAACGGCGTCACAGTACTGGCACAGCCAGCGCCCAAACCACCGATGAATCTCCCAACGTACATGACTGCCAACGTGCCGTTCACTCCCGATGCAGCTTGGAAAACAACACCAACAGTGGTCAGAAAACCGGCACCGACGAGGGTGGTGCGCCGCCCAAACCGATCGGCAAACCACGAAGTCACCAAGCACGCCGCAAAACAACCAGCTTGTAATGTCGACACAATGTTCTGGTCCAAGTTGGACTTGTCCGTTTTTGATCTGTTCTTGTAGCCGAACTTCTCGCTGGTCTGATCCATAGCTAGGACACCGCCGATGGTGCCCGAGTCCCAGCCAAACAGCATGCCGCCAAAGCAGGCGCAGCATACGAGCGCGATCGTTCGACCGTTGTAGATGGCGTCGGGATCGTCGCGCATGGCATCGTTGCGAACGATGAACCGCAAGGATCTGGCCAAGAGCCCCATGCTGAGTTGCTTGTTTCCAGATCTTATGGCGACCGCTGAATCGACAGTCAAAGGACGATGTATCTCTTGAGGGTTATGTTCCGTGAGTGTCTGGTTGCAGTACAATGGTGTTCCATGAGTCTGGCAAGTCGGGGGTCGATCCGAAAAGGAAACGAAAAGGCTGTGAAGACAGTGCGAGGTGACAACAAAGTCTTTCAAACAAGTTGTCAGAAGTCCCAGTATATATAATATGTATCTATGTATGTAGGTGTGTAATCATGATTGTGGCCGACATCAGTGGCCGGGTGATAGAGTGCGAGATGCATCTGATGAAACAAATGATTGGAGGAAGAGAACACCGGCCGTGCAGTGCTACACATCATGCATAAGAGGAAGTGGCCAACACGAAATCGTCGTCGATATCGGTCAACACGCATGATGAGGGGGCGGGGTAGCTCTTGGGAGGCCGCATCCCCGATGCCAGACGACCAGGAGCAATCAATTGACATCTGGACATGCCGACTTGGCAGAGGACTTAAGGCCGGAGATACGGTACGGGAGATTCACTGACCTCCATGTCAGGTGGTCAAGACAAATCAGACCGGACCAGACCGGAGTCCGCACCGGACTGGACCCAGGGGCGGCCCAACCCCCTCCCACTCCAGTGAAACCTGAGCTGTAATGGTGTCTGGTCAATTCATCGGCATCTTGGGGCAAGGGACGCCTATATTTCGGTAACACCGGGTGCATGTGGTGACATAAAATCCACGAACAGCGAGTGCGTATCGATGGTGGCCAACGTTTGCTGGACAATTGGCTTTCTTACCGTCATGTTTCAGCGTAGTAACTACAGTTCCTTACCCAGGAACGATACATGCCAAAGATCCATTGCGCTTACTTCGAGATTCATCCAATACCCGTTGCAGTCCACAAGCTCCGCGTGTCCGCGTGTCCGGATAGTTGCTTTGTCTTCCAGTACTCGCCATCGCCGTCCAGTTTCTGAATTGCAGTGGCGAGTCATACGGCTCCGGCGAGAAGAGACCTGGGAGCACGGAATGTCCGTCTGGTGTTTGAGCTATTTGACGACGAGGGAGACAGAATGGCTGAAGAGTTCTTCCTCCGGAGCTGAAGGTCGCAAAGAGGGCAAAACCTCAGTCACTGGTGCTGGTGGTTTTTGGATCTGCTTTGGCTTGACCAGTTTTACTCTTTTTTTTAAAAAAAAAAAAAAAGGAAAAAACAGACATCTTCTCGCGGCACGACTGGTCCCACGCCATCGAGTTTCCAAGCCACGTCTTGCTGTTGCTTCTTTGGCGACCCGGTAACTTGTCCCAAATTTCGGGCATGGCGACCAATGCAGAACCTAAGGACAAAAATTCAGTCCATGTTTCTACCATGTAAATTCATTTTTATAAACATTTAGCGCCTCCCCCCAAGCAAACTTTTTCTTCTTCAGTGTACGCGGCGCTTCTGCAATCCCACTTACCGAAGAGACGCATTTCCATCATTCTCTTCTGATCGAGAACGGTTGAAGGGAGTTTTTGGACCGAGCTTTGGTCATAGGGGGCCGTGGGGGAGTGAGAGCCTCCATTTTTGGAAGGGAAAGAGGGTGAGGAGGGGGGGGGGCAGTAGCTGAAGAATTGAGAGTGCTGGGAAACATGGATGGTTGTAAATTGACAACTTGGGATGTTGCAGAAGAACGTTTGTGATTGGTGCAAAAGAAGGCGGGAATATCGTTGCAGATCTTGTGGGATGGTGCCAAAAGCCGATTGGAACGCAGCCGAGAGTTGCGATTATGCAAGGATTATTAAGTGAAAATTGGAGGAAGGTACGATGAGGCGACGTCCGAGTCCAACGTGACGTCCGTTGTTCCCGACTTGGAGGGACACCTACCCTGCAATTAGCTGAGCTGGACACGAAAAAATTGTGAATTCTTGATTCACTCTGCAACAACAAGTCCCTGACCAAAGACAACACGCAGCAATGCAGTCACGCTGGACATGTAGCCCGTCATTCACTTCCCCCGAACACCCACGAAGCGCATTCTCGTGCAAATATGACTCCGCGAAAATCAAACCGAAAGCGAAGGTCAAAATGGACCGCCGACAACATTCTCACGGACCCCAATTCCCCTCTAGCCACAGCTGATCTGAGGGTACAGAACATTGCCATTATCCATTCCTCTCCCTGCCTTCATCAATCCTCTGGGGATACCTTGTGGCATGTGCTGACATCTACAGAGCGTCCTGACACACCCTCTGGCATGGACCTCACTCACCGTCGAGGAACGACGCGAAGTCCTCTCGTTATTTCCAGACGTTGCTCTCATTCTTGACGCGGACACGGATGACGCACGTCCTGATTTCGAGAGTCTCATGAACGACGATGCCTTCCGCGCGGACTGCGCCGCCTACGTGGACAATCTGGCACAGGGGAGGCATGATCCGCAATGGCTTCGCGACGCGTGGAGGGCTCACGACCGAAGGAAAGCAGGAGACTTTGACGACTTCTTGGTCAGGAAGTTTGAAGGCGATTGGGGTCCGCTTCCCGAGCATATGCGGCTTGAAGCAAGGACGAAGATTTCCAGTGGCGACGAGGCTGGCTCTGCATCTAGGTGTGTATCGGCGGGAGCAGATGAGCGATCACCGCTTGGCAACGATGACAGTCACGAAAAGGTGGATGGCCGCGTTGCAGTTGACCTAGGCCGGGAAAAGTCAAGCAACACAGAGCCCTCAGCATGCAAATGATGTTGCAAGAGACATATTCCAAAAAATCGACACCTCAAGGACATGCTCGTGAGGTTCTTGTTGAAACGTGATTGCGATTTTGAATATTATTGTTGTTATTTTGTTCTTTAAAAAAGGTACGTCATTTCAGAACATTCACGACTTTCATCCGCCAGGTCCAGATCCGAGGTGGGGTAGCCAGATTGAGATGTGGGGCGCCCTTTCTGCGCGCCCAGCCTCTCGGGCATACATCCTCCCGTTGATGATGAGGAAGAAAAAAAAAGAAAGGTCTCTGCACATTCTGGTCAACGCGACACACATACCCGGTGAGCCAGGAACCTAAAAAAAAAAAAGAAAAGAAAAAGAAAAAAAAAAACGGCAGAGAAACATGGCTCCTGGAAACCCCATACACTCTCGGTCACACAGCCTCCTGCTGCTCCAAAAACTACTCAACCTGCGCGATGCGGCCAGTCCACTCACCTTGGTTCTCGACAGCCTTGAGCAGCCAGCCCAGCCGGTCCTCGAGGAATTTTTGATGCGGGCAAAGGTGAGGGGGATTTTATGTCTCTGATACCACTGGTATCTCGCCGCCTAGAGAGGAGAGCGTTGAAGACTAACCAGAGCCCAATCTTCAGATCGCCAAGACCAAAGTCATACTGCTCTCGTTCACGACAGTCGCAAAGCCCGAAGATGTGGATGTGTTTGTCAAAGCAGCCGGGAGGGAGTTGAGTGTGGTGATGAAGGAGCTGGTGGGACACTATCCAGTTGCTGCGCCTGCTCAGAAACCATCACAAAGTAAGTCGAGGAAGGAAAAGATGAGACAAGGACCCCACGCTTGACGGAAAACGGAGTCATTGTGTACTAAGTCGTATCACTACATCAAGGGGCCGTTGTCATCATCGACTCGCTCAACCACCTTGCCTCATCAGCTGCAAGCTCCATATCTGGCCTTCTTTCAAGAATTCTCACCCCAGCCGTCTCCATCGTCTCCATCTACCACACTGACGTGCCCGTCATCCTACCCAAAACATATAACGAATATGCACCGCACCCTTTTACCATTCTCACGCACCTTGCCACGGCCATTCTGCGGCTCTCCAGTCTATCTCAAGAAATTGATCGTCAAGGGGCGCGCAACCGCGCCGTCCAAGAGCCAGAATGGGGACTCAAGGAGGATCGCGAGGGTGTCATCTTGGGCTTGACAAGCAAAGCGGATAAGATGGACTCGCGCGTCGTTATTGACATGGAACTACGACGGAAGAGTGGCAGGATAGTCACAGAGAAATTCATACTATCGAGGGGGCCAGGAACAGTGTCGCACGCTTCCAAACCCGGCGTCGGCAAGCTCATGTTGTTGACGGACCATGATGTGTTTAAGGCGCCGGACACAAATGGCATGGGTGAGGGCGAGGAGGAACCGGAGAGCACCTTCAATCTGGGGCTGACGGAGAAGCAGAGGAAGGATAGGGAAGGCATCGTGCTGCCGTACTTTGATGCACAGACGGATGTTGGGGCTGGCGAAGGGGGGAGGATATTGTACGAAATGGGTCGTGAAGACGACTTTGACGATGAAGAGGATGAGATATAGAAAATAGGTGTATTGTAATGAAGATGAAGATGATCAGATGATCAGATGATGATGACGATGACGGCAGAGCACGGCGGATGGAAATGATGCCGCTGATTTCCACCTTGTCCCTATGTCGCTGCAGTTCAAAGACAAAATGGGCACATCTGTGCTGACGTCAAACAGACAGATTGTCTCAATGGGCATTGAGCCTTTCTGCAGTTTCAATGAGTACCTGCTCAGTGCTCGCCCAAACATGCCCCGCCGTGGCGGCCTGGGGAAGCTGTTCCCAGCGACGCCAGAGCCGTCTGCGCGTCAAAAGCTCCCCGCCCCCTCCGCTGATTGGTCCACTTCAAAACCACGTTGACGTTCCGCCTGGTCCATGGAACTATCTCGGCTCTCGCAGCCCGGCCATGCATCATCCAAAACCATGACCAAAAACCCCGACCCAGACAGGACACGCAGCCATCTCGGACGATTTCCACAACGCAAACGACGACCGCTCAACCTCGCGCCACTGTTGCAGAAGAAGGGACATTTCGGGACATTTCTTTCCGAGCCATCGCACCTAGTCTATCAGACGCAATGATTCGCGAAACGCAGATCATTCGGCTGGACGGTATGTTTTCCTTTTTGAAGCTCCCAACATACAAGACGGAATCAGAACATGGCGACTAACAGCACAAACCTTTTACGACGCACGCATCTTATCATCATCATCGTCATCATGATTGTTTTGTTCCAAAATAATAATAAAAAGGCCTCATGCTATGCGCCTCCATCGACGAAACCACCCAAGCCAACCCGTCCTCCTCCCTCAGCGAAATCAAACAACAAACCCGCCAAGTGATGCGCAAACTCTCCCGCACCTCGGAACCCCAGGCGTCGATCCAGTCGGGCCCCCACACGCTGCACTACCTCATCGACAAGGACATCATCTTCCTCACCATCTGCGACGCGTCGTACCCGCGCAAACTGGCCTTCACCTACCTCAGCGACCTCGCGCACGAGTTCCACACGACGCACCCGGCCCAGGCGGTGCAGTCGCCCGTCCTGCGGCCCTACGCGTACATGGACTTTGACAACTTCATCGCCAAGACGCGGACCACGTACGCCGACAGCCGGGCCTCGCAGAACCTGGACAAGCTGCACGACGAGCTCAAGGACGTGACCAAGGTCATGACCAAGAACATCGAGGACCTGCTGTACCGGGGGGACAGCCTGGACAAGATGGGCGAGATGAGCAGCCGGTTGCGGGACGATAGCAAGAAGTACAGGAGGGCGGCGGTCAGGATCAACTGGGAGTTGCTGCTGAAGCAGTATGGGCCGTTTGCGGCGCTGGGCTTCTTTGCCTTGTTGTTTGTGTATATGCGGTTTTTTTGAAAAAAAAATTTGAAAAAAAAATGGACAATAAGAAACAAGTGCGCTTCCAGCAAGATGAAGAGGCAAGAATGAGGAAAATGAAGAAACAAATAATAATAACGAAACTCCCTTCCCATGTACGCAGCTAGTCTGGGTTAAGATGGCAAACGCCAGGGATAGTACATTGGTCAACGCGGCTTATGCCGTGGGTATGCGCGTGCGCAAAACGTCCAGCATCTGTTCTTGCAAGGCTTACACAACACATACAATACACCCATCAATGCATGCATGCAAATTTGATCGTCACGGTCGTCAATATTGTTTGGTATCTGAAATGTCATGCCATATCGTGCATGATGTCTCTTCTTTCTTTACATGGAAAAAAGAAAGAAAGAAAGAAAGAAAGAAACAGGAAAATGAAGAAAGACAGAAACAAAATGAAACAAGGGAGGGATGGATATATAGATGAATAGCCTGCACCAAACGCCAGCAATTTCTCGGAAAAAAGAAAGAAGAATGAAGGACTGAAAAAAAAAAAAAAAAAAAAAAGGACCGACAAAATAAATCAAAAGTCACCCTACATGACTGAGCATGTCGTGCTCGTTGGTAACGCCGCCAAAGGTGCTCCGACAAGTGTGCTGCTGCCCCCGTGCTGCCATTCTAGATGCGCCTGTAATTCGGCCACGTCTTCAAATACATCATCCGGTCGGTGGACAGCCTCCTCATCATCCTTGTCTTGTGGTTGCTCAGAGAGCTCTTCGCAAAACGGACACGTCAGCTTGGCCTGCCAGTCACCGTGCAGTGGACTGATGTGGTTGGCAACCACGACTGGCGCGAAAATGACCGTCTTCTCCTCCGCGCCCGAGCATGTCAAGCCTGTCGCCTGCCAGTGCGTATCGTTGGACCGACCAGTCGGCTTGTAGGGCGGCGTCCGTCCCGTGGGCACGTTCTCGAGGTCGGTCCATATCAGGTGCCCGTCGCAAAAGTCACAGATAAACGCCACGTCCTCTTCGAAGCGGTTGAACGAGCCGATCCGTGTGCACGCGCCCAGCTCCTCCAACTGCCTCTTCTCCACCATCTCGTCCGTCATGTCCTCCACTGGCTTGGCCGAGATGGCGCGCTGGGCTCGACGGACGAGAAAGGCGCCCAGACACCGCTGTGACGACTCGTGCAAGGAGGTGAAGATGCGGCCGGCGGCGCGACATTGCGCGCGATGCAGCTCCTGCTGAAGCGATTGCGTTTCGCGGATCCACACGGGGTTGATGGGTCCCCCTGATCGACTCCAATCTTTGAGGAGCTGGATGTGAGCAATGAATCGGGTGCGTAGAAGCCTGAGCTCTCGAATCGTTTCGTCTGCGCGGCTTTGATGTTAGTAGATGCCCTAATGACTGTAGTTGTCATGTATGCACTCTTGTGTGCATGCCTGCCTTACAACTTCGGTCGTGTTCGTATTGGGCCTGTCCATTGACCAACGGACACAGTTGCTGGAAATCCCTCTTGGCCTGGTTGAGAGCGGCTTTGAATGCCTGCACTTGTTCGTGCTCGTCGGGGCCCCAATGCCGCTTGTCGGCGAGGCTAAAGATGCGGATGCCATCGACCATGAGATTTGCAATTTCAGCCAGCACGGTTCCCACTGTATCGGTGCTGCTCATGGCGAGAATCGGTGGCGTGTCGTGCAGAGAGGGGACTGCTGCTGCTGATGATGCTGATGCTGATGCTGATGCTGATGCTCGGCTCAGCTCGAGGGCGCGCGCAGAAAAGAAGCAGCGGACTGAAATGGAGAAAGAACCGTTGGGGATGGCCGCTTAGAGGTCGTAAGACGAGAGTCAAGGTTGGGGACGATGCTGACGGCACCGTGGCCTTGGGCTTAGCACCTCCGGGGTGCTCATTGGGATAGAGCGAGGATGCGAAGCAGACGCAGCGCCGGTGGGAAGTCGGGGACCATGTCGATGGAATCAGGTTGGATGGAATCGAGGCTGTGGCTCGTGGCTGTGAGTTGGCCGGGTGGGATGGGAGAGGCTGTGCTCGAGCTGGGGCTGTGCTGGAGGAAGAGCGGGTCAAAACGACGGCTCGGAAAAACCTGAGCCGACCTGTAGAAGGAATGACGAAAGCGGCGAATGGCGACGAATGACGACGAATGACGCCGATGGCACAAAGAAACCATCAAGCTCCTCTTCCCCCTTTCTTCTTTGTTCCGGAGGCGACATGAGGGCGGCCCACTTATCATGAAGCCAGGTCCTTTGATGCCAATGGGTTGCATTGCTTGGGTTGCTTGGATTGCTTGGATTGCTTGGATTGGCTTGTTTAGAGCTTGCATTGGAGCTTGTTTCTGCATTTCCGCATTTGGGCATTATCCCGACACGATGTCGGATCGTTTTTTTGTTCATTCATTCGGTTGTGACTCTTTTTGTTTGATTCATGACTTGATCATGGTTTCTGTACCAGTACTCCTCCCTTCCCCGTCCGCGCTCCCCTCTCAGCCGCCACGTGTCACGGAATCGACAACCGAAAACGCCACATCCGCGCCGCCGCCACGTACAACCAGCCAGATGGATTGGGGGGTTTATTGACGATGATTCGGCCACGTTCGCTCCAAGTAGCACCTGGGTTAAAACAAGATACAATTGTATGCATGTGCAAGAGCACCCGTCGACTTCCCACCTTCTCACGCCGAGCCTCCCTCCGTCCACCAACACCTTTTGGTCCCAGGAAGTCTTTTCGTTCATCGCACGTTGGAAGTGCCTTCTTCCGCCCCGAGTTTGCCAACACGGGATCGTAAAAGGGATTGTAAGCGCGAGGGTAGGGACGGGGGTTGCAGCCGTCCCGGCATCATAGGGAGACAATCATCCAAGTAGTTTCATTTCCCATCGGCCCATCCATCAACCCCCCCTCCCCTTTGCCCCTTTTCCTCCCGAATGTGGCCCCCCTGAACCCATGTACGCCTACGCCGATCAGACCGCGCCGATCAGGGGAAAGCGGAGCCGTGCCTGCGCTTTGCGCTTCGCGTCATGGCAAAGCATGCGTGCCGAGTATAAACGAAGCATGAGATGCGCACTTCCCCAGTTTTTACGTTTCATCTTCTGCATCGTCTTGGTGGACGGTATATCAGAAGACGCCCTTTCCGTGGTGCGCAGTGCACGATGCAGTCCAGCGACGACGTCCTGTATCCCAGACTCCCAGGGCAGAGGGCCCGGGCCGGAGAATCAAAAAGGCAATTTGTGCCAACAAGAGACCATTGCGAGAAGAGTACAGGCAGTCAAGAATGCATTCCACGTGCCCTGGACGCACTATTTTCGTGCCGCGCGGCCCCCGAAAGACAAAGACACGCGTCGACAGGTTCACCTCCTGCCTGGAGGCTGGAAACCCCTCGTCCCCGAGCCGAATGCGTCGGAAAGGGGGCACGCGCGTAGGAATGGTGGGTGGGAGCGTGCCGAGCGGGAGACATGGCATGCTGGCATGCTGGGCAGGGGGTGGGGGTGCATGTACATTCAATACTTTGCGTGTGTGGGTGGATACATGTCTGGGGTGTGTGTGTCTTTGTGTGTCTTTGTGTGTTTTTCTGTGTCTTTTGTTTTCTGTGTGCTCGCGTGTTTTTGCCTGTGTGACTCGCATGCCACCCAGCGCCACATCTTCAGGAACTCATCTCCCCAAAAGAAAGATCTTCAAGGCAACGTCTCGTCGACGCCGTCTCACAGTCTCAGTCACGCAAAAACACACCAAGCAGGTCCCCGCTAGACACAAAACCACAAGGAAATCATGGCAACAGTAGATAAATCATCATTGCAGTCTGAAGCCCTCAACACATGGAGGCGATTCTAATCAATAATCATTGCTGTCTAAAGTATATCCCTCAACACGCATAAATAACCAAATGCCAATGCTGTCATAGCATGCTCAAAACAGTAATCTACAAGTGCTAGGATAAAGAAAAGGAAAACAAACGCCAAACAATCGTCATTATAGTATCCACATTCCACAGAGTGGACACCATTTTTTTTTTTAATTTTTTTTAAAAAAAAAACTCCATCTCATAAAGATACCCTTCTTATTTCATGCCGTTTCGGATGTTGTCGTACTGACTGCTGGGGTAGTTGAGGTTGTTCTGGCGCTGCTCGAGGGCGCCGGGACCACCGTAGGCGTCGACAGCGGCGCTGATCAAGCTGCCACCGTCGGTGCGGTCCTGGGAGACCTCCCACCAGGCGGTGCCGCCGAGCTTCATCTTCTTGACGTACGAGACCTTGAGGCGGGCAATCTCGGGGGTGTCGTGGTTGATGAGGTACTGCTTGCAGGCGTCGAAGCTGTAGCTGCCGACGACTTTGAGATCGTTCACAACGGTGAAGTTGTATCCGGGGACGGGAAGGTCCTTGTATCTCCAGGTTCCGGCCGCACCGAGGCTGCCGAGGCTGCCGGCGTCAATAAAGGGCTTGCCGATGCCAGTCGTGCCGTTGAAGGAGCGGCCGTAGAGAGGGTTCTGCAAGACAATCTTGCGGCTGGGGACCTTGGCCTCGTGGAGGTAGTAGTGGATGGCGGACTGGGTGTCAAAGTCGGTGGCGTTGGGGTTCTTCTTGTCCTTGAACAGGTTGTCGAGGTATCCAGTGTTGTTGCTGAAGCCGGGACCCATGTAGTCGACGGCCATGAAGTTGTAGAAGTCCAGGTAGGGTGTCATATTCTGGAAGTCCAGCTGTGTGTAGTGGGTCTTGCCGGCGGGGGACGAGTAGGACAGGATGAAGGGGTTCTCGGCCTTGAGGATATCCTTCAAGTCGTCGAGAGCCTTGCGCAGACGCTTGAGCAGGTCGACCATCTGGGCAGCCTGCTCACTGCCATCGACGTACTCGTAGTCGATATCGATGCCGTCGAAGCCCAGGTCGGAGATGAGCTTGATGGCCGATTTGACGAAAGCATCACGGGTGATGTCTTGAGCAAGCATGGGGGGGAAGTTGACACGATAGGACCAGCCGCCGACGGAGAGAGTCGTCTTCAGATTGCGGTACTTCTTCTTGAGCAGGAACATCTGCTTGATGTTGCCGTAGACGTTGATGCCCGACGAGTTGGTCTTGTCGCCGGGGTAGGCATATTGAAGATCGGCGTATGTGTCGCTCAGAATGCTGTTCAGGGTGGGTTAGTACATCTTGGTTACGCGCAGTGATGACAGCCTCTTCTTCTCATCCTATTGCTTTCTTCATCATGTTCTTTTGGAGAGAACCTACACTTCACCAGTTTTATTGTCGACATTGGCAAACGCATACGCCAGATGGGTGAGCTGGCTTGCTGGGATGTCATTGACGAAGAATTTGGCGCCATAAATGTCCTAAGAGGAACACATGAAGAGTCAGCCAAACCGAAGACATACGAAGCCGTCAAACAAGAAAAGTCTCATCTTGCTCATCACTTACCCAGTTACCGTAGTATCCAACTGCCTTGGGTGCGCTCTGGTGATCCCAGTCAGCAGACCTGGGGCCGACGTTGGATTTAGAGGGATTGTTGAAGCTGACGGCGCTCGCGCCAACGGCGAGCCACGAGAGGGAAGAAAACAAATGCATTGTGTTTGATACCAGATAAGTAATGGCAGGACTCTGAACAAAACAAGAATGGAGAACAATGGCAAATGAATAGATGGATGGGATGGAGTGGATGGAATGAAGAAAGGAAGTAAGAATGATAGAAACAAGACGGCTAGATATATGTAGAAATTTCTTGATGCGGTGAACAGACGAGGTTGTTTTGAATGCAACAATTCTCATCTGCGTGTCGTAATCTTCTCCACCTATATTTCATTCAGATATCGTCAGGGGCCAGTCTTCATGCTTGTGCAATTTTTAGCCGCTAGTGGCCGCCTTGGGAAGTTTCAGAAACTGGGTCGAAGAGTACAAGATGCCCTGCTCCATCGTCTGGTGGGATCACGTTGTCTATCCCCCGAGCAACACGATGGTGACGCACCCATGGCGGTAAGCGTTGCCGAGACACGCGATGGCCGGCGTGGCTTGGAAAAAAAGTCATAACTTCTGAACCTTTTGCCCACTAAGATGGTCGAGTCAAGTGCCGATCAGCCCGTGCTGGCTAATTCCGGCTAATGAGCGGCGGCTCGGGGTTGAGTGGAACGGAAGCGCAGCACCGGGGCGAAAGCCAGGGGGGGGGGGAGTGCGCGATCTCCGGCTCAATTCCACTTCCTAAGCCTGCTTCGAGCTGCTGTTGATGGTTACAAAGTCGCCCCCCTCGAGTTGTCTATGTGTGTGTGTGAGTGTATGACGGATCGTTTGGAAGGCGGACGGAATGGTGACATTCTCTTGGGCAGAAAGCCTGCTCTCTTTCGAGCCGTTTGTTGGTGTTCAGCCCAACCAACATCATGGCTTCGCGAGAGCCGGCATTTCAGGCCAGCCAACCCTGCATGCTTCTTTGAATGTTATTTTGGCAGGGACCATGTCGACGCTTTGTTACCACGACGATGCTGAACCTATTCATTTTGACTTCCTTGTCGGGAAATCCATCACCTAGAGCAATCTGTTGTGCGGCAGCGAACAGCCGTCGTCCTCCACGGGCGATGACAGTGGAATAGAAATGGAACAGTTGATGTCCGGGACTCTGGACGGCATGAGGCATGAGGCATGAGGGGAGGTGGACGAGCCTGGAAGGTGGACGAGCCTAGGAGGCGGGACGAAGCGACGCGGCCTGTGGCATGGTAGCCAGCATGGCATCCAGCATGACGGATTCGCCGTCCTGCTCGTCCCTGGCATTCCCATGGTGGCGACGGCCGCATGTCTGCATTACGCAACACCGGCTCTCGTGAAGTTGGCTCTGGTGGGTAGTGGGTGTGGAAGCGCTGCGAGAAGAAGCAACGCTGATGTTCCATTCTCCTGAATCGTCCGAATCGTCCGAATCATCTGGATCAAGGGCCGTGCGCTTTCCAATCGCAAAAGCAGAGTCTGAACCCTCATGTTTCGGGCTGATGCTGAGCCCTTGTTTCTTGGTTGGAACTTGGAACGCTCGGATTGTGCGGCGTTTTGCCACGCCAGACGTCAAAGTGTTCATTCCCGGCCCCCGCTTGCACGTAACGGTTCCACGGGTTGTGTGCGACCGTCGTACGGTACCTACATACAACGTGCAGTGAAGATATGCACATACCGGGGTTCCAGGTGGGCCGGGCTGCGTATTGTGGCGCAGGCCATATTATTGGGTAGGAAAGTACGAAGGGCGCGCACATGCACGTTGTTGCATGCACCAGCACAAGCTCAGACATGCATCCGGCGTTCCCGCCTTGCTGGTGCCCTTTTTTTTCAGGTGAGACACCAGACCGTGCAAAACGGTCGACCGACTTGGCCCAAGAGACGCACCGAGACGCACTGAGACGCACTGAGACGCACCAAGAAACGCACCAAGAAACGCATTAAGAGATTGCATGTGGGGGGCACAGGGTTGGCTACATTCGACGTCCAGAGACTTCTTCTCCGCCACATGGGTTTGATGTCGGGAGAACAAGGCCGTGCCACCGCACCGTGCCAAGGTCTCATCGGACATGCGACCGACCAAACGAGGTTGTTGGTCCCAGATCTAGGTTACTGGCAGACTCTCCGACGGCGATGCCAGGGAATCCCTGTTTCTAAAAGAAAAGAAAAAAGAAAAAAGAAGAAGAAGAAGAAGAAGAAGAACAAGGGACAGAGGGAGAAACCCTTTCGCAGCCCGACGTGCTTGCCCCCCCCCCCCCCCTGCTCTCGATTTACATGCTTCTTTTGATTTCAAAGGCAATGTTGCAATGTTTCGGGCCAATTCCCCCGAATGGTACTGTCGTGTCCTGCCACCGCAGTCAGGATGGACAACGTGCTGTGTTGGATTCATTTGGACTATATTTAGTCGCAATGGTCTTGCACTCGTAGACGCCGAGTTATTTCATGCCGTGCATGTGCACTTCCCAGTATCAGTGAAGCTCGCGAGGCCACTCGCATTCGAAGCAGAACATTCAAGGCCACTCGACCGAGCACGCCAGACGTGCTTAGGGTAGAAGCAAAAAAAAAAGATAATAATAATAAAGTAATTTCTTTTTTCTTTTTTCTTTTCTTTTCTTTTTTTTTGCACACGTCTGGCATCTTTCTAGGCCACACTGTGGGGGGCTGTTCATGTTATCCATGGTATCATCATCTTCGTCCATACCACACGAGGCGGTGGGATTGTGTTGCCCGGTGGAATGCAGCTGCAGCGTCCTTCCGTTCCTTTGTTGCTGCGGGCGTGTAGTAGCAGACACATCATGTGTATTCGAACCGACGGATTCGGATGCCGTGCCCCGGGATCCTTCAGAACGCGAGACCCTGGGATGCCATGTTCTTTGAGACAGTCGACGCGCTCAGAATGTGCTGGGTGAGCGGCCGTGGATTTGTTGAATGCTTTCTTCCAGAAGCTTCTCCCTTGAATCGAGGCCAACTCACGATGAAGAGTACTATCCATCCTCGGAGACATGGAGTCACATGTCCAGGATGGCCCTACCAGGTCAGCTGCCCAACTGCGCGCATCCGTGCTGGATATATACAGGAAAGGAGCTAGAATACGACTCCCACAGGATATATGACGGAAAAAAAAAAAAAAAAAAAAAAAAAAAAAAACAAAAACAACGAGAAGCATTTAACCCCCATGACCAATACCTGCTCGCCAGAAATACAGCAAAACCCCCATATATTCCCACATCATTTGCTCAACACGTCCTCCCTTCTTTCCCCCAGATGCTCCTCCATCCACCGCTTATACACCTCCTCCGACTCACACGGCCTGTTGAGGCGCAAGAACCGGTTCATCACCATATGAACGTGCACCTCGCCCGGCACCCCCACGGCCACGACCGACGGGTGAGCCTCCTCGAGCAGGCCCGCCAGCGTCGCGCCGTCGTCGCGCAGCAGCTCGTCCTGCCCGTACAGCAGCAGGATGTCCTCAAACGGCAGGCCGGACCACCAGTCCCGCGGCGCCGTGAGCGGATCGTTCCACGGGTCCGAGGGCGCGCCGCCGAGAAAGCCGGCCGCCCAGCCGGCGAGGGAGTGCTGGTCCAGCACGTCCTCGGTCGGGTCTGCGCGCACGGCCTGCGCGGGCACATGGAGGCTCAGCCAGGGCGAGAGGATGACGGCGCCGGCAAAGGTGTCCTGGAGGGGGAGGGTCGTGACCAGGGGGTTCGGATGTCGAAGGTGCAGGGCCAGACTGAGGAGAAGGTGGGCGCCTGCTGAGTCGCCGAGGAGGATGATGCTGGAGGCGGGGATGTGTAGTGTGTGGAGGAGGTGATGGACGAGGGCGGAGGCTTGTTGGAGTTGGCGGGGATACGGATTTGCGTGCTCGGAAACGAGGCCTATTGGGTGGGTGAAGATGAATTTAGCCATCATGGATGGATATTTTTGTGAAGAACAAATCATGATGATGACAAAAGTAGAAAAAAAAAAAAAAAAAAAACAATACCATATTGCAACACATGCACAACAACATCTCCCCCCGGGGCATCGGCAAACCCAAACGCCATCTCGAGATGCGTCCCCATCACCGGCGCCATGTAACCCCCCCCATGGAACAAGACGACATGCCGCGCGGCGTCACCGTCGGCGCGATCCAATTCCAGCCGATGCACCACGGCCCCGTACTCCAGCTCCGTCACGGCGTGCACCAGGCCGTGTCTGCGGGCGAAGCGCGCGCACGATGTGCCCGTCGAGGGGAGCAGATTCTGGATCCGGACGGGACTGAGACGGCCCTGGTAGAGACGCATGCCATGGTAGGCGATGTATTTGTGCAGGGAGAGGCGTGTGCGGGGGCGGAGGGATCGGGGCGGGAAGAGGAGGGCCTGGAGGGCCTTGACGAGGAGTTTTGATGCTGCATGTGGCGTTGTGTTGTGTCAATGTTTTTTTTTTTATGTAATTAAAATTGGGCATGGAGTGTTTTGAAGGCGGATGGATGGATGGATGGATGGATGGATGGATGGATGGATGGATGGATGGATGGATGGATACGGAGAGAGTGGTCGGCACTGGGTCGGCACACAGAAAAGGGAGACTGAAGGCTGAAGGAATAACTCACTGAGGTAGGTCGCCTGCGTCAAGGTGCACAGCCAGCCGTGGATGGAGAGATCCTCGGCTCGCTCGCGAGGGAGTTGTTGGCCATGGGACGGAGGGGCGGTGGAAGTGCGCATTGCGTGAGAGTGTACATGTGCAACGTATGTTTGTGTACGTTTGTGTACGTTTGTGTACGTTTGTGTATATGTGTGTGTGTGTCTTGTTTCTTTTTTTATCCCTTCTTCCCCTCTTCTAGGTCTCTCGCAGAACCACACCGGGACCAAGGCACGCGACGCCCGTCACGCAGTCGGTTTCGATCGCAAAACAAACACATGGAAATGGGTAATCATGTACAAGGAGGTCCCGTGTCCCTGGCAGAAGTTGGTTGTTCATGCATCAAATGGGTCGTGGACTTGCGGCTGCTTACTCAGTCACGAGGTACGCGGCTGCACGTGCGTTCAATGCTGTTGGTTGATGTCCTCCGTGCTGGTCCTTGGTTGAGATTGCGCCGGCCCACCGCATCATTTCAGCGCCCGTCGGTGCGCTCGGATATAAGATGACTATAAAAGATATGCGCTCACGTGTTGGACCAAGCTATGATTATCTGGAAGAGAAAAGAGATCATTTTCCTTTTTCTTTTCCTTCTTTTTGAACATTTTTTCTTTTATAAAAAAACGGAAAAAAAAAAAAAGAATCGCTCGCTGCTGATTAATTTGCCCGTGTGGCAGAATCTATCCAAAAACACTCAACAAGCTCAAACCAGAACGCCCTTTTGAAGAAACAAAAAAAAAAAAATACACAAATACACAAATACACAATAGAAATGATAAATAGACCCTAAAAATTCTGTAAAGTAGGATCCTTGGACATGTACTCTCGTATCCGCTTCATCGCCGGCACAGACGCACTGAATTGCACCCAGTAGCCCTGTTCGTTCTTGGACAGGACCAGGCATGACACTGAGAGAACATTGAAGCCACCCCACATATTAGCAAGTGCATCAATTTCAATTCCAATTTCAATGGCAGTGTCTTTTTTTCGTTTCCTTTCCTTTCTGTTTCTTTCTGTCTGGATGGGGAAAACACTCACAACGCAATGGCGCGTTACGCTCTCCGGCTTGACCCAGAACCAGTAACTTGGGCTTGCCGCCCCCCCTCTTCTCCTTCCTGACGGCCGGGCTGAAATCGACGTCTTTCCAGGCAGCGCACCAGTTGGAGACGTGAAAGGATCGTTCGCACGGCTCGCAGACGTGAGTGGTCTGGCGCAGGCGGGCCATCTCCCGCACGACCGCCATGTCGAGCTCAATGTCTCTGGGATCGAGGGCCTGCTCGATGGCCTTGCGGTTGGCGTAGGCAATGTCGCGGGCGGGTGTCGTGGGCTCGAGGCGGAACCGGGCCGTCGCGGTATGGAGGCAGTTGTGGATGAAGCCGGCGCTCCGTTGGGCGGTTAATTCGGGGATTAGACCCCGGACTGTTTGAGGTTAGGAGACGAAAAGAGAAGAGAGAGACCTAAAGAGGGGAAGATAAAGAGCGAGTATGACCGACTTGGTTCTGTGATATAGAAAAAAGAATCAGAGACGGAACTTACGATTGATTGTTTGCGAGAGGCCTACGATCCGAGGAGTCTTTTTGTGTATGCGAGACAGCTACGTGGAGTGTCAGCTTTGGCTTGCTTTTTCCGTTCTTTTTTTTTTTTTTCTTCATTCTTTCTTCTTCTTCTTTTTTTAATGCATATACCAAAGATGGAAAACAAACCTTGCCGACAAACGCCGTAATGACGTCCCCGTCGCTGATTCGGGAGAAATCGCCATGCTCCTCCGCCAGCTCCTTGGACCACTCCTCCCGCAGCCGCTGAACCAACCGCAGCGGCAGAAACAGCAGGTACCGCTCCTCCTTGTGCAGGATCAAGTCGGGCAGAAAGGGGAGCAGCACAAGGGGATACTCGCCGCGGCGGTAGATGCGCTGTCGTCCCCGGCGGAAGACGTCCTTCTTGGGGTAGTCCTTGTACGACTTGCCACTGCCGGGCAGCAGGTCGTGCTCGCCGCCGTAGCCGACAAAGGGAGGGGGAACCCTGCCGTCGAGGAGACCGATCCAGGCGTTGATGATGTTGGCGAGGCCCATCTGGTCGGCGACGGTGTGGGGAAGACTGGTGGTGACGACGGTGGCGTCGGCGAAGAGGGAGAGGTGGACGTAGAGGAGCGGCGAGTCGGGAGGGTCATCGCGGACGTGGTAGGGCCAGTCGGCCGGCCGGAACCAAGAATCCACGACGGACAAGTCCGGGAGGAATTGGGGGCCCTGGTCGAGCGGCGGAGAGAGGATGGCCGAGGCGGTCTTGTCGATGGAGTGGTCGTACTCGTGCGCGGACCAGTGGAAGAGACGGTGGTCGGGGTCAAAGGTCTTGGGGACGTGGTATTCGGGGAGGTCGTCTTCGCGTCGACGGACCAATCGACCGCCCAGCTTGCGCCAATGGTCCCGGATCAGGCTGTCGAGGGCGGTCCTGAGAGCATCCTCGTCGAGGCACTCTCGGACGATGAAAAAGGTGCGCGTGCGAATATTGTCGACGGGGTTGACCAGATCGCTGGGAGCGCAGGGAATGACTTCCATTGCTTTTTTTCTTTTCTTTTCTTTTTCTTTTTTCTTTTTTTTTTCTCTTTTTCCCCCTCTATAGTATTCTTCACGTCTTCTTTTGTTCTCCAAGAACAAAGCACGACGGTGGGGCAGGGCGAGGAGTCGAGTAACGCGTGAGCGGAGAGACGAAGAAAGAGACGAGGAAGAAGAAATAATCGACAAAGGAAAAGATGAAAAATAAAAACAACACCCAATGAGTGGTAGAAGATGATTCCCCCCCGTGTCCCGTGTCCCGTGTCTTATGTCCCGCGTCGGCGATGACAAAAAGTCGGGGACCACGACGTCAATCAACATGAACGATGCGATGCATGACATTGGGATCCCGGTCCTGGACCCGGGCGTTCCGTTGCACCCGCCGTGGCCAGACAGCGCAGCCACTGAAGACACCCAAACTGGGCCACTGGGCCACTGGACACGCGCTAGCCGCAAGCCTGTTCCTGAAATCACCCCCCATGCGGCACCGGTGGCGTGCCCGACAAGTCTGATTAGTCAGAGCTCCTGATTCCGGATGAGCAGGGGGAGAAGCACAGATCATCATCTCACACACCCTTTGACCCAACAAAGGATTGTTTGATCTTTATTCTTCAAACCAACCAGTCGTCGAGCCATCGTCGAGCCATCGTTCAGCCATCGTCGAGCCATCATCGAGTCATCGTCAAGCCATCGTCAAGCGCACCGGTCATTTCGACATGTGACAATGGCCCGTGAGAATCTGCATCCTTTTCATCTTTTTCACTCTCCCCCTCCAATGCCAGATCGGTGGAGCCCTTCCGAGACGAACCGCTCCCTTTGTCTTTGTTGGCTGAGAACGGGCATGACGGCCCCGCCGTGACGCAAAGTGAGACTGGACTTGAGCAATGAGCGTCATCTGTTGAATCCTGTTCGGAATTGGCGGAGCAGGGGAGGATGCGGAAAAAGGAAAAGGGAAAAGTGGGGGATGTCGATTCGAGATTGGACGAGGTCGATTAAACGAGGTCGATCGGACGAGGTCGATCGGATGAGGGTTGATTCAGACATGAAGCACTCTCCATTGTCCAATGAATATGGTCCATTCTACGAATCGACACTCGCGCACCTCACGATGCTGTACACTGTGCATGTGCGGCGGGACGTTGTTGTAAACCTCCCTGGCGCATTTTCGTCTTTTCTTCTTCTTCAGGTGGCAACATGAGCCCGGCTTGGACACACTTCCGTCAGCCACAAGTCAGCCAAGGCCGTGTAAGGGTCCAAGGCCGGCCGAGGTAAGCTGCGTCACTTGTGAATCGTCTGGGATCAGATTAGCTACAGTATGTACAACATACATACAATGTACAAGTATGGATGCACTTGTGACATGCGACATGCGTATGCACACGTCAACACACGTACCTGCACACATGCATCATGCATGCACCCCGGCTGTGGCCGCTTGATGCAACTCTTGCTTCCCAAATGCGCTTCATGCCGGATACCAATGGCGGGCGGCTGGAGGCGGCATGGCCCGGTGCGGGCCGGTGCGGCCTCGGCCAGAGACTGGACTCTGCCAGGGACGCTCAGCTCCGAGGCGAGGGGCTGGATCTTTTCTCTTGTGCTCACTGAGTCACTGTCGGTCGTGCCATCCGAGACGCCATCTCAGACGCCATCTCAGACGCCACCCCAGCCGCAGCGTACATGGGCCTGGCTGGACGGATATCCAAACAAGTGTCTTGCATTTGCTGAGATAATTTAGAGAGATTATCAATTAGTTTTGGATCTAGTACTAAAAAAGCTTATTCCCATATAATTTTGTTAATATAAATACTTTGGATTATGTTGGTAATACACCTTCTATTGAATATTATAAAGTAAAGAATCAATTAATTAGCCAAGGAAAATTTAAAGAATTAATTAAACCTGATTGATGTTTAAAAACCGCATCCATGTCTCTCTCGAGTCTTCATCGACATGTAAAACAATAAAAAGAAAATAAAAAAAAGAAAATAAAAAACTAAAAAAAGGATAACAACAAGAAAAGAATAGAAAAATAGAGAAAGAAATTAAAAAAAACTAGATTTATAATAACAAACAATTAATAAGACCCCAGATGTTTGAGTACCTCAAAACCCTCCCGCTCCCACTTTGGCCTCCGCAACTGGAAAAGCTCCCTCAGAACGCGCGTCGCCGCCTGCCCCGGCTATCAGGACATGCCTCACACGCGGGACGGCATCGCCTACATCCTCTGTAGAATCTTTTGGTCTCGGCAGCGGCAGCCGGACCCGGCTGAGTATTTATCTGGATCCGGAGACGCGGAGTCGAGAAGGTCGGTTGCGTCTCTCGCGGAACACGGGCGGCGAGGAAGGATCGTGGACGGTGCATCCTGCGTGAGACGGATCGTGGAGATACTTTGACTGCTTGCACAAGGTTTGCCCGTGCCTCATCATACTTTACGGGATCGAAAACGAAATGGTACACACGGCAAAGGTGCAGCGGCGATAAAGTCTCGGCTGCTCAGTAGGTACTCGGTGATGACGCAGATGCTGTCTTGTCCACTTTGCAGCGCCAAACATGGCCTGTGTTGTCGTTTACAAGCTGACGAGGGGTTGCGATCAAGATGAAAACTTTTCGAAGATCCCGGTTTGGCGAACAAAAAAAGATGGATTGTAACTTAAAAAGAAAGATTTTTTTTCAGACCTACCAAAATGTAAGTCTTTGGAGGAACGGGGAATTGAACCCCGGACCTTCCGCAAGCATGCGACACAATGCAAAGCGGACGCGATAACCCCTACACTATTCCCCCAGTATGAATGCAACGCCTATTATTTTAACTTATGTAGGCTGCAAAGTATATAGACTTCACTGCTCAGCAGGCCGGTCATGTTCAAGAATGTACAGTACACAAAGTGCCTGATACGCGCACAGTGGCCGTCACACATGCCTGACGTAACACCAACACAAGATGGGGGGATATTGTCCGCACCGTCTTTTTTCCCCAAGATTTGGAAGAAGGCTAGATGGGGGTTTCCGGCTGCCGCCCGCTGCTGCCACGAAATTCATGGCAGACACGGCTTCTGGAAGCATATGGCATTGTTTCTTTCCCGCGCGGCAGGCGTTTGCCCAGTGGCAACCTCAAGATACAGCATAACCCGTGAATGATTTTTCACCCCCGTTACCTACGTTCCAGAGTACTTTGTAGGTGGCGGCGCTACGCCATGCTGGAAGACTCACCCTGGTCCTGTACCTCTGTAAAGACAAACAGGATGTGGATTGCAGATGAGTCACCTTGTTCTTGGCATCATTGGTTGATATAACTCTCGCGACCCATTTGTCGTCTCATCTCTCAGAGGGATGCGCATCGGGCGACAGTATCCAGGGCCCAAAGAGGGGTCGTGCATGCGTTTCGTTGCAGTTCAATGTTTGCCATGGTGTGAGTGACGAATGGGATTGAAGCGGGTGGATTTCCACTTTCCACACCCCTCGCGGCGGATCTGTTTAACACGTTGACGGCTCAAGGCACAACGGCCTGCCATTCGTCGAATCACAACTACCCCAACCTCCCCACCTCCCCACCCCCGCACCGCGATCAGATGGCTGGGGAGACAAATCGGCTGCTCGCCCGAGCCCCTCAGGTTCGCGCAATAACTCCCAAGGCATATCATTCTTTCGGAGAACAAGCGGCTATAGCCGTGGAAGGAGATGCCGGTGGGTAATCAACCCGCGATGACAGTCAACTGCACTTCATCATCTTGTCGAGAATGGGCCCGCTCATGGTTCTCAGGAGTCAGCACCCGCTAACATGGCATGGTTGGTGCCAGGTGGGAGTGAGTGCCAAAGAGAAACGAGGCTTGAACCGGAGGTGCATGATTTGGCCACGTAGCAGAAGTGGAACTAGTGGGAAAAAAACTAAAAAAAAAAAAGAAGAAAAAAAGAAAAGAAAGAGAACCTCTGCGCCCCCTGTCTGTTCATCGAGATCAGAGTCCCCTTTTTTTTTGTTTCATAAATCACACTCAGCAGGGCCACTGTGCCTCTGTATTCGCTGGCTTTCTCAGACCGCCCCTGCGTTACACGAATCACCAGGCCAAGTCACCAATAAAAGAGAGCGGCGAGGCTCCCTGCTTGCTGCATGTCGTGAGGGGCAATGCAGCAGCAGCAGCAGCAGCAGCAGCAGCAAACCAGGAGCGGCAACAGCGGCAACAGCGGCAGCAGTATCGGCGGGCAGCTCTGGTTGAGGGGGGCAAAAAGGAGGAAGGCGGGGAGGTCAAGAGCGATTACAAAAATCGCGAGACCGCCGCGTCTTTCCAGCCAAGAAGCAAAACATCTCTCTCCTCTTGTTCTCCTCTTTCAGCTCAACACGGCTCATCTCATCTCAGCTCACTTGGACTGCAAGCTTTCTGATTCATCAACCACCTGTGTGACATAGCCATGCCTCACCATGGTATCTAACAAGAAGAGGCTCTACGTCGCGCTCTATCCCACCGCACCCGGTAGCAATGGTGAACGCAGGTGAGACAAACCCTCCCTCGCCCTTGACTGTTTTTATCTCTTATTGTTCCCGTCACCTTTCTTTTTCTTGATCGTTTTCATATATATTTTATCTACGTCATATGATTATGCGTTTTTTTTATTCTTGCCACTGTTGTATTTGTTCATTCCTTTGCTCAGCTCTTTGACATAGATTTCACTGGGCCTTCCTAATTGGCCCGAAGGTCGAGTCGGGAGACCATGTTCCCGGCCTGCGCTGCCATGTCAGAAACGACAACGTCGCTGGTCGTTGGGACTATGAAGAAGTGGAAATAAAGAATGTGAGAGGCACGGTTCAACTTCTCGCACGAATCCTCATTGCCAAAATTGAGGGCGAACCGGGCCTTCTCAAGTTGCTTAGGGAAACACCGGTGGTGCAAAACGACCCAAACTTTAGATGCCGGACCTGGCTGGCCGATGCGATAATGAGGATATCCAAGGCAGAGCCTAAGGTTGTCGGAACGGCGGAGCTAGATTGGGACAAGGTAGAAAAGCAGGCCAAAGCTTACGTGGGGACGAAGATAGAACAGGGCAGATATAAGGACCCAGACCAAATACAGAAGCCCCAGCCGACATGGGACATGACCAGCGACAAAGAGATCATAGGCTAGGCAGTTGGTTGCCCAAGCGCATTCGAAGGGGGTTTGAACATCGTGCCGGATGGGCTGTGGTGGCGTGAACAGCTCAGGTAACACGGATTGGGAAAATATTTGTAGTTCTCTATCTGGCGGTGTTGACAAGTCGATCCGCAATAGTGTGACTAGAAGATAGCTTTCAAGATACAAGGCAAGAACATAGGCTAGATGCATGGTAGAAGCTCTGTTAAATCTATAATGCCTTGGTAAACAATAAGACCCTTGGAGGCTTTTCTCTAATTAGAATACTCATCTGACTGTCAGAAGCCTGGCAACGGTGTTGAGAAGCGAGTCTCACACGATGACGAGAACCTACATTGGCCTCCTGTGGTACAAATAATGTAGCGTGTCGATGACGAAGTCGTCAACTTCTGAACACCTCCGCGTTATCAGATTGCGCCCCAATAGTCCGACCTGATTTCCTCCATGTCAAGTGCATCTGGGTATGGTTCAAGGAACTTATGGATATTATCCTGCCATGCTAGCCACCCTCTGCCCCAGAGCCACACCGAAGTATACTCCCAGTAGCTTGGCCACCAGCCCGACATTTCCCAGTCGATAATGGAAACAATTTTTCCATCCCGGACAATGATGTTTTCAGGGTTGAGGTCGCAGTGTGTAAATACCGGTGGTCCCCATTCCACCTTGTCCTGCAAAGCCACCATTTTCTTGAACTTGAGCCAGCCTTCGTCATCTTTGCGGTCGGGCTGCTGATCTGGATGCGCACCGTCCCGTAACCAGTGGTGAAAATCCCTTGTTGAAGGAAACGGCCCGAACCTTGGACTCTTTCGCAGCATTCGGCAATCGCAGAGCGAGCCTCCGAAGAAGCTTGCTATCCCGGGGCCTGGTGGTGGCAGCGAGCGAAGCTCCTGAAGCATGTCACGTAGCTGCGCGAAGAGGTCATCACACTCCGACTCAGACAGCTGGTTCCATGACTGGCCGAAGGTTTTACCACGGATGCGCTCCATGACAATGTACGTCTGTCCTTTGCGGACGAATGAGCAGTACACGCGGGGCACAGGAATTTTCGTCTGCGACGCGACGAATTCCATAGTCGCTGCTTCCGTAAGGCTCACTGTCTGCCCCGTCTTGAGAATGTAGCGGCTGGAGAGGGGAATGCACCCTTGATTCCGTTTGTAAAACAAACGCGAGGTGGTTTTGTAAGCAAGTAATGTCCAAAAGCGTCGGAACCGAGTGTTATTGATCGGGAGAGCATCGGTGCCCTGCGACAGCGGTGGCTGCTTCTGCTGCTGCTGCGGCTTCGCTTCTTTGTTTGCCATGATGTAATGTCCAGCTGATGAGGATGTGAGAGTTTGGAGGTTGGTTTGGTTGCTGGTTTGGTGATGTGGGACTTTATTAAAGTTGCATGATTTTATTAGATCCTGGATCATATTACAAAAGGGAGGAGACGAAGAGACTCCTGGGACTAATGCCTGGATTTTGAGGCCACCGGATAAGGGGTAAGCGGGAACGGACCTGACGCCTCTGACCCCCTCAACAGCCTTTGGCGGGGAAAACGTAAATCCGATCGCCGGGACATGTGCTCCTGCCCCCATATGCATTGCGTACCGAATTATTTTGGCAAAGCTATTTTGCTTGCCTTCTTTAATCCTTCTCGTTCTTTTTCGCTCGTGGTGTGAGAGCGGAAAATGAGATTGCGATTCCATTTGAGGAGTGGCTGACCTTAGGGCTCCCAGGCAGTGCGCACTGCGCACTTCGCAAACTCGTCGATCAAGCCATCTCTTGGAAATACGTCACGTCACGTTCCGATTCGGTCTCGGGCAGTCGCTTCGTCACGAACCAATGCCTTGGTCAGGATGACTTGAAGCTCTCACACCTGGAAAATTCGTTCGCTTTGTCAATCCCGGCAAGGGAATTTTAAAACTTGAAAGACTGATTGAACGACTGATTTCATTCTCCAACCTCCACGCCCACCACTCATCGAAGAAGATGGAATAATGTTTTTTTATCGACACGCTGCGTCATAGTCGCTACAATACATATAACACCAGTACTACCCATCGCCAAGTTGGACCAAACCTCCCACCGGGATGCTCTGTGTTCCTCAATTCATCGGCAAATTCGCGAGGAGCTGCAACTAAGACCAGCGCAACATGGAACACCGTTATCGCAAAAGGAACCTCGGCCATTGCATCCTCGACAAACCTGGGAGCTGCTGCAGTATGTGCCAGCGCAACATGGCACACCATTGTTGCAGAACGAACCTGAGCCATTGCACCCACGACAGATCTGGGAGCTGCTACAGTATGTGCCGGCGCAGCATGGCACACCGTTGTTGCAGAACGAACCCGACCCGTTGCAGCCCCGACAGATCTGTGAGGTGCTGCAGTATGTGCCGGCGCAACATGGCACGCCGTTGTTGCAAAACGAACCTGACCCATTGCATCGTTTTTCCAAGTTGGTCGCTGGAGATGTGTCCTTTGTTGGGTTCGCGAGGGTTGAACCAAACAGGAAAGCTGTGAGTAGGATGTGCATCTTCATGATAAGGGATAGTTGTCTCAAGCACAGACTGAAATGCCAGTACTAGAAGCGAAAAATGTTCTGATTCAAGAAGGTAGGGCGACGAGCTTGATGAGTGTAAAATAACGCCTTTAGCGACGCAGGCGATGGCACTTGGAGTTTCTGTCCTCGGGACTGCCTTCGTCGTAAGATGGAGCACAAACAAACACATGGGGCATCAGAGAAACGACTCTTTATATATGTGTGCAAAGCATGGTGCACAATAGGTCCTACACACAAACGGGTGTCGGACATGGCTCGAATGGTGAGTTTGTCGATTCGATGGCCGCTCGGGACTCTTACAACCCAGTAGCACAACCTGGAGCGGCAAGTCCTGTTTGCATCAATATTGCGCCGAGTCTGCGGGGTCTGCTTGGCAAGACGTGGGGAAGCCAAGCGACGACCCGAGACCACTTTGGTCAAAGGTGTCTGCATAGGTCTCGTCAGAATAGATTACATGAATGGACTCATGTCGGGCGTACAAACGGTCTAGCGTCTGCCGTGGCCAGGAAATTTCGGTCAGCTGATGCGGTGATAGCTGAAAGAAAAACGCCATGCCCAAGCGCCACGGTTTCCGAGTTCATTTTCTAAAAATACTGCTATCAATCGTGCCTATGTCAACGGCTGATTGGAATGAGATCAAGCTGTAAGCCAGCCCATACAAGGAAGGGCGAGGGCAAGAATTTCAGCCGCAGCACTTGTACGACAGGGTCACGAAGCAATGACAACTGCACCTCGCCCTTTTTGGCTCGCAAACCTGGGTGCTCGGCTGATCTGGTGACCTACTGGCGTCAGAAGTCACGCGCCTTGACTGGATGGAGTATGCGGTGTGAGAAGAATGCGGTGGCTATCGTAGGTATCATGTTGACGCATCTCGGAAGAGACATCTCCTGTCATGACCGAGTACGTATGCCGATGGTGCAACGTGTAGAGTGAACAATCCGTGCTTGCCAATGTAAAAGCCACCTCGTTCACAAACAGTCTCAACCCAGAAGCACGGTTCTTTCGCAGTGTCTTGTCGTGGTCGAATATGTACGGAGCTGTTGTCTACGAGTAGTGTGTCATCAGTACGTACACACACATATAGGTATGTGCTTCACGGCGACAATGAACCGATGCCATCTCCCTTTGACGATCATGAGGCGCCAACTTGGCCACGAAAGGCCAGTCAACTAATCACAGTAAGGCGCAAAAGAGGGTACGTAAATTGTTAAGGCAATGTCACTGTAACAGAAGTCTTTGTACTGTCTCATACTACAGAGGTGTAATCCATAGAGGTATCTCCAAAGTACCCGGCGCTCGGTCGGTTGAGTGGCGCCTTTTGTCGGATTCCGCACGGGACGAGCGGGCCGCGCCGTGTGGGCCAGATCCGGGGGCCCAATTACGTGGAGGCACCGACCATAAATGGCATGTACCCTATAATATACAATCATTATCTCGAAGTCAATCGTACATCACATCACCGCTCTGAACCGGAGATGAAAGAACTTCAGATGCTCTCCGTTCAACGCGTACCATCAACCGTTCTGCGTGACACCCCTTCCACCAGCAACAGGCCTGGTCTGTCCTCCAGTCCCCCTCAGTGTGGGGGATACAAACCCGTCGTATTCCCAGACAATTATGGCTGCGAGTCCGAGCGTCGGGTGGCCGAGCGATGATTGTGGCAAAAATGTGGTTTCACGCTCTCGCTTTCCCGGGGCTCTCTTCTCCGGACGCGATGCCGACTTTGGCATGACGTGGTGATGGGCAGGATCTACAGAGCAGGTAGTTTTGTGCAGTAAGTCTGGTTGACTTTCCTTATCGCGCTTGTCGTGATGCTGACAGTTTATTCAGGACGGAAAGAAGGGAGGAAGCAAGCAAGTAAGAGAGCAAGAAGGAGAAAAGAAAAGAAACGAACAACACAAGTACAAAGAACGGAAGAAGGAAACGCTTGAGCTCACCAAACCGATCAGGCATCCAGGTACATACCAGATGTCAACTTCTTCAACGTTCCCACGGGCTTTCGGGCTTCATGACCACGACGTCCCGCCTCGCCGCATCACGTTCTTCCATCCCGACCCCTTCTATCCATTCATAACACGGCACGCTGCGCCGTCGTCTCCTCAACACATGAAGCCTCGACAGCGCCAGGGAGGCATTCTTGTGCTTGGTGGCACGGGAAGTAAGCAGGCGCCTTTGTTGAGAAAGCTCCGGTGCGAATATCGGTACTTGCATGTAGTCGTTATGCTTGTGCTGTTTCGGCGGTCGTGGACTCGGCTTTGATGAATGTTCTATCGAGCCTGCGTTATTTTGTGTTCTTTTTTTTTCCTTGGGCGTCAAGGAGAACGTCTGGGCTGCGCATTCAACTCTGTGTTAGTTGGAGGTGAGACCGTTTGCTTTTCTTTTCTTCTTTTCCTTTCTCTTTCTTTCTTTCTTTCTTTCTCTCTTTTTCAGCTGCTGAATGATGATCAACGTGCATGTGCCGAGTGCCGAGTTTCGGCCAATAGCACGGGTCTCGTCCCAACTGTATGTTACGTGCGTAGTACATACCTACCTACCTACATATGTACATGCAATATTCATGCATAGCTACTCTGTGCGCCGACCCACGGACCAGAATGCAGGACATCGCCACTGGTTTCATCACGAGAGGGTCGACAAAAAGGAAGTACGCCGACACTAACATTGCCCCGTCTTTACACCCAATACACCATATTGTTTCATCCTGGCCGCTTCACTCTTCCGTCGCAAAACTGCAGCTATCCAAGCCCAAGAGACTGGCTTCAGCAATCCAGGTCCATTCGTCTTAGCGTGAGGCACAACTCACTGTCAGTGCTGTCGTGCATGGTATCTCGATGCTCGCAAAGCTCATTCACGCCAATGTGTCTCAAGCTGACTCAAACGCCACACGTGTCCGTCGGGAAGCGACGACAAATCACGTAGCCGCCGTGTCTTCCGGTATAACGACTTGAATTTTTATTTTTATCTTGTTTTGTCTTTCGGTCTGCTCGGGTTTTATAGTCCTTGGCCACGCAAGACGCGCCGAGACAGCGCTATCAAGACATTTCTGCACAAGTCTGTGCCAGCGATTGATAGGGGAAAACCGGAAATCTACAGGAGGCTATCCCTAATCGAGGAAGAAGCAAAGTCGTTTTCTTTTTTTTCTTTTCCTTTTTTCCTGCGGTATGCCCCTCTCTTTTACCGTTGTTTCCCCTTCTGTTTTCTATTTTTAAATGTGTATGTGTGTATATAGGCGCGTTTGAACCCGATATCCGAATCAAGGCGCCAAACAAACCTCTACATGCACACCTTTTAACACGACCAACCGCTCCGGGCCATCCCGGAAACATCGCCGCTGGACAAGGTGCTCGCGCGTCACGATGGGCGTCTAGAAGGATGCTGTCTCGGACGATGCTGTCTCGGATTCCCTTGTTCGTCGTCTTCAAACACCGCAGTGGCTCTAGCCTGTCTCGGCATACTGGCAGCCAGTTACCTGCAATGGCCTTTTGAAATAACCATCGGCTTGGCATCAGACTTGCTAAGCGATAGCGCTTCGCTTTGAGATTCCCATTGGGGTAAGCCGGTAGGTTTTTTTTTTTTTTTGATGTTGTTGTCCCTCCCATCCGTCGTTTGATGGCATCCCCTTGGGTGCGCGAAGGCGGCCAACAGGTCACGGCCTCCACACCGGAACCAATACGGACCAGATGCTTTTAATGGGCCTTAGCTGTATAGTCTGTAACATAGCTTCAGGTATGTAGTACTTACTAGGTCCTTGGTCCTGATGTAATCGATACACTAGCACTTCGGTGATCTCTTTGGCCGCCTTCGCATATCCAAGGTGACGGGTAGTAGGTCAATTGCTTCGGTCGCAAGCAGCGATCAGGCACCCGTCGACGACGTGCTTGAGCGGGTTTGAAAACACTGCACGCCAGAGAGTGTATTTTTTTTTTGTCTTGGCGGGCAAGAGAAAGGAAAGAAGGAAAAAAAAAAAAAAAAACAGCGTCACATTTCAGATAATGAATGGGCATTGTGATGATGTGATGAACAGGACTGACGTCATCATGGGGGGGCTGCAAAGGCGGTCAAGGTCAAGTTCATAAGCATGTGAAAGTGACGGGGCCAGTCTTGGTTTTTCGCGCGAGAATTGCGACGGTTTCATACAGCCGTGGACTCCATTTTCTGGCGCTTCGCTTCAAAGTCACGGTAGGCTTTGTCACATGAATGCATGGACGCCATGGCAAGAGAGAGAGAGCGTGGAGGAGGAAGAAAAAAAAAAAAAAAAAGACTATTTCCTTGGCAGTTTGGGCTGGTCTGGCCCGCACGAAAGATGGTAAGGCTATGGAACAAAAAAAAAAAAAAAGGGAAAAGAAAAGAAAAAGAACAGAACAGAAAAAGAACAAGCGCAAGCGTCGCAACGACATGGATGTGTCAAGAACCATTCATCGCTTCATCACTGCGCATGCAGCAGCATCTTAGACAGGCGCGTCTGCATCATGTCGTAGATCTGGCTCGTCACGACGAGGCAGGGGTGTTCCAGGGTCGTAAAGGACATACATACGGACATGTACATCCATACATATGTGTGTAAGTATCTATGTATGCACAGTGGGTCATTTTTCCGAACTTGCTACGTTACAAAAATTGTATGCCGAAATGGTTGGATCTACCTGAACTTGTGTGCATGGTCTCTCGTCTTTGGGAACTTCTCGGGTCGCATACGTGCTACCTTTTGACGAAACCGACGTACATATGTACATATGTACATAATACGTACATGTCTATGGCGCTTCAGGCGACATGTCGGATTCTAGAGATTTTCTCGATGTTCTGACGATCGAATCGTAGAGTGGCTCTCTACAGTGGCTGTCGGGAGAGAAAGAAGGGGGGGGGGGGGTGGAAATTTGAATGCAGATCGAACCGGCCGGACGTCATTCGGAGAACCGACCCGAGCGAGCCGGGCCCCGTTCAGCGCTAGAAGTACCAGCGAAGCCGCCTCTTGGCAGATACGCGGGTCACAAATGGGATCTCGAGTCTACATTGTTGCTTTGTTACTCTCCAGACCATCGCATAAACCGTTTTCTGGTTCCCAGTGCCCACTCTGTGTAGTAGTCGGTTGTCGACTTGCTTCGTCGTGAATCGCATGGCTCTCGATGACAATACATCTTTGTGCCCCGTTTCTGCTATTGGTCTTCCTTTCCATCTTTTGTTCAGCACGATGCTCGTCAACGTTTCGGTTGCCTAGTCGCGGGAGCGAGAGGCAGGATCCGACACACACACACACACAAACATATAGATATAACGTCGGTTGCGGCATATCGCTGAATGACAAGAATTGTTATGTACTGATAGCAGGTACACAGCAGAAGCAGCGGGCTCGGGTCATTCCCTAGCATCTGGATACCCGATTTTGTCGCAAAAGAGTTTCGGAATGACTTACAGCCCCATTGTGCGCAAGGACGCATCATGTATGCCCGCATACATACATATATTACACATGTATATAGGTAGCTCTGGTTGATCATGCACATGACTAGCCTCTCTCCTTCTACCACCCTCCTCGACTGCTGCCTTCTCGAGTCATCCTCCAAAATGTCCGGCAATGTCCGCTGTTTTCCGGAAATCCTTCAAGACCGAGAACTTTGGATATGCGATGAGCCGTGTTTCTTTCAATAAAGTTGGACAATCAGGTTCACTGGAATAGCGCCGGCTGTTGCTATCAATCTGCGGGCAGCTGAGTCGCAGCCAATGTCCAGGCAGCGGGGGCGTCAGCCCTGAAGAAACTTTTCTGGAAAGAGTCACAAGAGATATGCCGCGAGAGCACACATTTGCATGCCTGCTTCGTTTGAACGATCCGATTGGACGACTGCCGCTTGCTCTTGAAAGATGTCGCGTCTTGTTTGCACTTTGTGGCGCGTCGTATAGCCATTCAAGACGGTTATCGTTGGCCGCGCGGTGCCGAATGGTGGGAGAGTAACGACAATCCGTCAGCATGTCGGTGGTTTTTTTTTTTTTTCCTTTTTTGGATTCCCACTCGGTCCCGTATCAAGCACTTCCGGACACCATTTCGGGTCCCAAGGCATCATACCGATGGTGACGACCTATGGCGAATAGCTTCTTCGTGACGGGCCGAGAACTGTGCCCTAAACTCAAAGTATGTGTGTATGAGAGGTTAGCAGAGAAAATGTCATTCTACACGGGCCACCGGTTGCCAGAGAGATGAACGTGGTGCAATAGTTGAAGATAAGGAGAAGGGATTGTTTTCATCATTAGCATTATTTGCAAAAAAAAGAAAAAAATAAAAATAAAAAATAGGTCGTATAGACTACGACGGTAAAGGGGTAAAAAGTTGCGCACTCGTTCTCGCAAAGTAAAGGTATGCCGAGATTCACGTACTGTGTGGTGCATTGTACATATTTGGATGCTACGTATACACATGCAAGGACTCGTCTCTTGAGCCTTCAAATGTGCTCACCCAGACGACCGGACCAACTGATTCATCCAAGGCCCCCAATGTGGAAATCACACAAGGCATGCATCTCACGGTTCGATAAGAAAAGACGCGTTGCTCACATCCAGGAACAGCAAAAAAGGAGAGACATGGCACACAAAACGGCTCATTTCAGCTGTCATCCATCTGCCCTGATGAGACGCCAACCAAAGAGTTGGGCGATGTGGCACATGGATACTGGATTTGGCAGATATAAGATGTTGTGGCGGTCAAGTTGGGCGAAGCCTTGGGGGTCGCAAGGCTGCATGTCGGGAAAGGCTTGAAGGGCTTGAAGGGCTTGAAGGGCTTGAAGGGCTTGAAGAGCTTGAAGAGCTTGAAGAGCTTGAAGAGCTTGAAGAGCTTGAAGAGCTTGAAGAGCTTGAAGAGCTTGAAGAGCTTGAAAGGCTCGGAAAGGGCTGAGGGAAGAAAAGTTGCATAAATAGAATTAAAATAAAGTAAAATAAAAAAATAGAAGTAAAATAGAAGTAAAATAAAGGAAAAATAAAGGAAAAATAAAGGAAAACCGAAATGCAACCTTTGATCTGACACTCGGCCTGAAAAGCAACGACGTCGACGTCGACGACACGACATGACACGACACGACACGGGCTGACACTGAAGCCTTGATGCAACCACAACCCATGCGTTGCTCCCTGAAAAGAGAAGCTGCTGCCGGATGCCCGATGCCCGACCAAGTGCCCCACTCGCCCACCGGCGAAAATGCTCCAAAGTTGAATTGAATCTTTTGTCTCGACACGTTCAGGACCAATCAGTCCAGTCAGTCGCCACTCGACCAGCCAACCGGCCTATCAACACCAGCCAACAGACTCTCACCATACCAGACCACAATCAATGGCCTTCTCAATAGACATAGCCAGACAGGTCGCGCCTTCCATGCTCCAGTCAGCTCCGGCACCCTCGGAAGTCGTCGCCAACCAGGCACCCGTCGGGAATTGTTGCTCCAACGTCAAGTTTGGTAGGGGCGACCCTCGAGTCCTGCCAACTTCCAAGTGCCACACGCACCGCACGCCACACACCACACGCCGCACACCATTCCTCCCGCTTCCCTTCTTCCTTCCCGCTCTCCCCACACACACCACACCCCCCACACACTCACGCCCACCCCCGGCTCGCCGTGGCTTGCTGACCATGACCCACTCACGGCCCACTCCCGACCCGTTTTGGTCTGGGTCGAGGGGTCGAGGCTAATCAGCGATGCCCCTTGGTCAGTTGCAGTGCATGTACCTGCATGCATGCATAATGCATCCATGGACCGTCGTACGTGGCACATACATGTATGCATTGTTTTTTTTTTTTTTTTTTTTTCCGCCCCATGGAAAAGTCAACCATCCATCTTGCAACGACGACGCAACCCTCCAAGCAGGCAATGAGGAAAATATCGCTGACATCTTCTCTCACGTCTCGGCGTCGCAGCACATATACACGCATACATACATACAGGTACATACATACACACATATAGCACGCATGTACATCCAAGTGTACACGATCCTGAAATGGGCCTCCTTCTCTGCCACTACAAAAGAACCAACCTCGGTGAATCTGTGGCCCACCAAGACGGGTCGTGGAAAAATTTCCCGATTCGCTATCCTTGTCGAGAGCTGAGATTGGGAGAGGGCTACTCTTGGATTGACAACTTGATGGTGCGGGTCGTCGAGACTTCGAGAGTCAGAGATTGTCAGCTGGATGCACCCCCTGTCTCTTCTTCTCTCGACCTGATTAGCAAAGAAGCAAGTTGCCATGTACCGTTGTAGTGCTTCGGCGACATGGTGGGAACGGTAGTCCAAGTCTGTTTATTCCTTTTTTTTTTTTTCTTTTTCTTTTTTTTTTTCACTTTTTTGTTCCCCATCTCTTTCCCGTCTTCGACGTCAAGTGCCGTGAACAATGTGCGCCAGTTGGAAAAGGTGGCGGGGAGGGACTCTTGGCAAAAAGTCCATCGCTTACACGGGATGCGACGATGAGTAAGATGGAGAGGAGACAGAGAAAAAGGCAAAGGAGGCAAAAGAGGCAAAAGAGGCAAAAGAGGCAAAGAGAATTGTATAAAAGGCTCGACTTCATCCGCTCAAGTCCTCTCGAAATCTTGTCCATCATCCGCATCCAACTCACACAGTCTCTCACCACCAGCCCTCATCCAGCTTTCTCCAGCCAAACTTGCCCTTCTTCAAACTCCCCTCCCCTTAAACCCACCAAGACCGCAAACATGAAGTTCGTTACTGCCCTCGTCGCTCTGGCCTCGGCTGCCATGGCCAACCCCATCAACTCCCTCGAGTCCCGATGCGGAGCCTGCGACTACCAGCACGAAAGCAGTGGTTATGGTCGCTACCACGGCGAGAAGAGACACTGCTCCAACTGGGTCCCCGTGGACGAGAAAGGCATTGCTCTAGATGTCCACGCCCAGGTCTGCCTCAACCTCGACATCAGCATTATCGGCCTCATCCACATCGATCTCAGCGCCCAGCTCGACCTCGACGTCGACATTGAACTGCTCCACTACTACTACCCTACTTGCAAGCGCCTCGTCTGCGACCCCACGTACTCGAGCTACAAGGTAAGAAGAAGAACATGACAAATAGAAAATAATCTCCCCCCCCCCCCGCCGTCTTTCCCACGATAAGTGTACGCTGACTCTTTCTCTTTTTACCAAAACTACAGGGCCAGCCAATTCAAGAGGACAAGTGCTGGACTCACGAGATGGACGAGAACAAGTACAACAGGTACTACTAAGCGCCCTCACAACCGCTTCTTCAGCCTCTCGTGGAGTCAGCCCATGCATGTACGTAGCATGACGAGTCTGAACACGATTTTTGATCCGGGGAATCCAGGCCAGAGAGACAAAGTACCTGCAGCGTACTTTTTCTTCTTCTTTATTCTACCTTGTCTGCCCCTGATGTGAGGGAGGTGGTACACTTTATTCATCTGTATATAGGTTTTTTGACACCGAGAACAAATTCATGAGGAAGGCGGGCGGTGGTGGTGCATATGTGGCTTCACGATAGACCGAGCCCTTTTTTTTTTTTACGCTGTCATTCGCTATCACACAGACGATTTGTCATTCATTATGGAAACAACATTTTTCAGTCAACTTGCGTGCTGCATCTTGTCTCTTCTTGATCACGTGATTTGGAGTCAGTAAAGCCGTGTTGGGCCTGGATGTGAAACTGAAAGTAAAGGCAGGGGTGTGTCTTCCAGGGTTTTCTTTTAGAAGGAGGGGGGGGGGGGGATGGTGGTGGTTTCCTGTTGTTCTTTTTCTTGTCTACGTGGTTCTTCTTATCTATCGGGATCGTTGATATAAGCTGCAAGGGCGAAGCATGTCGTCCTCCACCATGCACTTCTACGAAACCACGCGCAAATAACTGCCTTCCTGGAATTCATGGTGAAGGTCCTGCTAGACGGACTACCCCTGGACTGTGCTGGTAAATGCCATGTAATTGCCGTGGGTTTCACTCGACAGCCATCAATGCACATAGATCCAGCACTAGTTTTTTCTTTTTATTTGTTTCTTTCTTCGTCCCTTTTTTTGCTGATTTGTTTTTCTTTTCTTTTCTATTTGTTATTAGTCTTTCATGTTACGGCCGTTGTTCGAGCAATAGCATCGGATTCCTTGTCGTTTACCGCATTCATACAGACCTTTCGTACAGTGTCAGCACATCAAGTGGTGTGCACAAACACATCCACGGCAACCGAGTACCCAAAGTTTAACCCCGCAGGAGCAACGTGCCGCGATCGATGAGAAATAGGACCAGGGCCCGAGGTAAATCGTGCCAAGACCCAAGTCATGGAATAATACAAGACACCACGATAACACGTTCATCGCCGCGGGTAAAAATGGGTAGCCGTGCACTCGCGTGGCTCCAACTTTGCATAGTATCCATATATCATACTACATCGGCACTCGACGCCAAGTCCCTCCACGAGTCTACATGCTAACCTATACGCAGACACTCATATCTTCGGTCCATGGCAATGCAGTGTCGCACTTGGCCCTGAAACAAATTGTGGATGCAGAACCAAGGAATCGTAGTATCACGATCGATAGAGGCCTCGAGTTTTTATGTATCTATGTATTTACTTATCTATCTATCTATCTTTTTTACCCCGCTACACTGTTTTAGATCATGACAAAAACGGGACTAGAAAATAGAGACAGAATAAAGTAAAGTGGACAGCAACAGTAAGATTGCGCGTTATTCTGCAATCCTCTTTGTTTTTTTTATTTTTATTCTTTTGTTCTTTCTGGAGAAAAATACGAAGAAAAAAAAAATCAAATGCATGACAAGACGCATACGCACATAGTAACATTAGAAAAAGAATTTAGTGAGGTATTTTCAAGGTCATACCATATACGGACCTTCCCTTCAGGCATATCTCCATAATGTCCAAAATCGCCATGCCAGCACGATCGGCATATGAGATCCCGACTACCATAGAACATGGGTCTGAAAGTTTAATTTTTTTCTTATCCCCCCTTGTTCGCGTTATACCCCCATATCCGTCGGTCAGACGGAAGGGAATGGTACATGGGTTGGGGCGGAAAATACCCGGGACAAAAAAATGGAATTGGCGCATCTTTTGCATTTATCGCATAAATGATTCCCTTTACGTTATTCTTTTTTCGATTTCTTTGTTTTTCACATGAGGGGGGGGGGGGCGTTCCAAAACAGAAATCGATGAGATCGAATGGGCCGTCCCGTTTGACACGACTCAGATTCTGGACATGTAGCATGTATGGACATACAGTGGGACGCGAAATCTATCTGACCAAAGGAAGGTATCACAACTGAATTTAGCCGGCCATTCTAGTATTATATAGAAAA